>JAPYMA010002380.1:0-63455 GCA_035041965.1 Anisakis pegreffii
ACCGATATATAATGAATAATAAAATGTACGGAAATAGAACTGATTTTTTGAAAATCAATATGAATTGAAAATAACGAGAAAAAGGCTCCAAAAAGAAAATTAGCTAGAGAAAAGGAACGGAATGAAAAGAAATGAAAGACTGAATACGAACTATTAGCTCAGTATTACCAATGATAATATTAATGCTCTGCTAGAGACCCAGTCAGTCCTTCTGATTTTGTCCATCTACTGAATAGAAACTAAATAAATCTGTAAAGAATCTAGGAATCCGTAATCAATTGATTGAAAGAACTAAGAATGCTTGAAAACAGAAGAAGAGAACTCAAAAGAAAGTTGATCATGATACATGATAAATGTAATTGAATAAAAATCCAATCCTGCAAATCTGAATCAGCTATTTAAGAAACTATAATAAGAATAATACGATGTTTTTCTGAGAATAAATATTTAAATATTTAATAATGGAAGAAGAATAAGATATCCAGATAAGATCCGAACAAAGTATATTATCTGCAACAATAATGTAGAGAAGAACGAATGTAAATTTAATAGAATCACTTTCAGGATATCTGATTGGAAAGAAAATCACTGCAAACGCAAAAAACTTGTGATACAATTGATGTAGCAGCATGTGAAGTGAAGATGATTACTTAATAAACCGAGCGTTTTTTTTTTGCTGTATCTCCATGATACAGTCTAAGACCACAAAAGACGAATAATTTACTTTCAAAGCACTGAATGAATCCCAAAATCGTCCAGAACTGGAAAAAGCAAAATAAATGAGAGAATCAGATATGTTTTCTTGAATTTCATTTAACATTGTATCCCAGCATCGAAATAACGCTGTTAAATCAGTGAGCAATCGTTGAAAACTCAAGTAAAGATGTTGATAAATCTTGAATTGAGATACTAAACGTCACTTTATCCACTACTGACTGCTACTATAATAATATATCACTTTGAAACCCATGAATCTTATATTAAACAACCAGACGCTTGTTTTTTAATATAACTAACTAGAATGAAGAACCTGATTTACTAATGATATTTGAACAAATTATTTCTCAATATTTTTAATACTAAAAAAGAGCCGCTTCAGTCGAACAAAAGAAGGTTTCGCCTAAAGTAAAGTAAAGAACCTCTTAAAGAAGGCTATCTTCATCAAACAGAATTATTGAAGCAGATCAAAGGCTGGTTCAGACTTTCTTTTCAGATTGCTCAAAATCGCTTTAAGAAACAGAAAAGCGATTTTGCAAATGTAATTCAATAATAGAGCCCAAAACGAATAACTGAAATATCCAGATGAATAATATGAATTTAACTCCGCTTCCTTCTGAATCTTAATTTTATTAACTGCACATTTGAACTGATTTGCAGAATGCTGATTCCTGATACTACTGATACTGAAGATAATATCAATGCAACACGCCTTTATCTATAATAATAAGAATGTACTGCTATACTATAACAATAAGATAAAAATCATAACTAAATATTTACTGAAGAACAAATTAGAACCGAAAAGATTTCTCAAATTAATTCATACATTGATTAATTGATGTCACCTGACACAAAATCAAATTCTGAGTAATTGATCGATTTCTTATTGATGGTCATCGATTTGACGTTGGTTGAATAGTTTCAACTGAGGCGTAAACATATACTACAATATCATAAATAAAATTTGAATTTATAAATCGACTTTAAATCAGATTTGGTTATATTAAAATGAAACGGATTTATTGAATTTCTTAAAACTGAAAATATAAATATCGGTGGAATCATAAAAGCATATAATCTTACTTCTTTTACAATAAAAGAATATTTCAATTGATTATATGCCAACTATTTGCCAGAATAGATGCCAAATAGATCAATGCAATTTCTTCTGAAACCGAATCCCTTTTATAAAGTCTCATTACCTTTAAGTTTCTGCAACTGAATCCCACTCCTCGCAGACGGGAAAAGGAATGGACACAATGTGAACATTCGCAAGAAAAACATTCTACCTTCGACTAACCTCACCGAAATCTTTTTCTGTTACACCTGTCGGGGAAATATGACATTTAAAAACCGACGTCTGCGCCTCCTTATATGAGAAATGCATAGAACGATGTTTTAGTGGTTGTTCCCATAAATTTGTCTGTTAGCGACCTAGTATCACGTCTGCTAGAGCATGGGACAGAGCCCACTGCAATGACAACAATTCATCAGTCGATGGCCATCGATTGACGAGCGAGTTGGTGGCCACTGAGCGGTCAACCGACTTCGGTTTTAGTCGGTGGCCGTCGTAAGCCGATTTTTGGTAACTACCGACAGATCAGTCTCTTTCGGTTTCGGTCGACGACCATCGCTTTTCGAGGGCCACTGACCGAAATTCGCTGGTAACTGTGAAAGTACAATATAATGAGCATTGAAGAAGTGCTCAGCAGAATGAATGAACGAAAGCTATGGCCAAACTTGTTCATGACGGCAAACAGAATTAGTTTCAGATGTCAATATTGAAAAGGATAGAAAACAGTGAATCCTGATTAAACGATTAGATTTATTCAGATATACATGGATGATTGAATATAAATCCATGTGCATAAATTACATACAAATAAATATATACCTGGATGACGAGTTTTCGCATGGGAAAAAGGGAACGCTGAAAGACGCAGCCTCGGACCGTGGAGAAAATGGCTTTTGGTTTAAAAATGACCCGTGTGAAATTTCGCTCCAAAACAATCACTTGAAAGGGTCGCTATGCGAAAATTTTCCGCCTTAAGCGCCGCAGTGCATGAATTTCAATTTCCAAACTATTCATGGTCTCATCCCCCAAAATCATATTTTTTTGAATGAGAGCAAATTTCACTTTAAAAAATTAGTTTGAAATATCGCGCCATCTACGCAGTCGCCTCCGGCAAAAAACAAGATCAGCGACCTTTCAGATTAACCTCTCTGAAGCAAACATCCACATAATCCGGTCTCACACCAAATGATACCTTTCTGAGGAATGAGGCTCTCAGAACTCCAAAATCTGATCTCTTTCACCTTAGACAAAAAAACAGGCCGATTCAACAATGTTTCAACAAATTTTTTGAAACGTCACTGCGCACATGTTATTTCTAAACCAGAAGGCCTATTCTTCCGAGCTGGGAACGGCACTTTCCGCGTTTCATTTTTTCCTCATAAGAAATCTGATCCAGCAGACACCTCGCCACACTGAAGTTAGTTGATAGAATCGCTGATTAGTTTCACTTATTAGCTAACTGAGTGAAGCTGTTTATGCAGAGAATGTTCTCTCATCCATTCCACACACTTTCAACAACCTTCACTTAAACCCTCCGTACTCAACTTTATCTGTTCCTTGTCAACTCGAAAATATACATAATGAAGGTGAAATATACGCTTCGCACAATGACGTAGCTAAGGAGGAGCGGGCGCAAATGATGCCTCCTTCCCTAAAGGGCAGAAAAAAAAGTGAAGAAGAGGAAAGGAAGAGAAGAAAAAGAGATGGGAAGGGAGATGTAGGTGGGAAAAGGAAGAAGGTAAAGGTAAAGAAGAAGAAATCAATGTGGAAAAATCCACCCAAAATTCAGCTACTCGCGTCCTCTCCCCTTTTTCCTCCCTGAAGAAGAATCGTGTCGATGCCAATAATAAGGCACTTTCCTGAAAAATTTCTTTCCTAATATATTCCCGTTGGAACTCATATCCTTCATCTCAACCAATCCCTACATTCCCCCTCCGAAAAACTCTTTCATGCACTCGACCATTCAATTCATCTGTAATCATTCATATAAATACACTCAAAGCGATTCGCTAAAATGTTCGAACGAGAGCATGTTTTGATTTAGTCATTCAGTATCTTCATTCGCGTATTTTTATCTTGTTTAGTGGCTCCTTTTTAGTTGTAAGAATTTCACAAAATCAGCATCCTCTCCATATTACCCCCTCGCCGTTAAAGGATTTACACAAAAAATTACGGAGTTACAATCCGTCCCCTTTTTTAAAGAACAAATTTCCTCGCGAAATAATCAACGCAAATATTACATCATAAAATCAACAAGAAATCTGATGACATGGTGTCCAAATAAATATAATTTATAAGCGCCTTCAAACTGGCTGGTAAAATTAAATACGAATTCTATTTAAAGGATTGAAATAATGAAAACAGATTGAATCATAATCAAGTAGGCAACCATTCCAAAAATGATTTATTTTCGACTCAATATGAGTTGAAAATTGAATTCTTACAATTAGACGTAGCATTTCTTATTAAGACTCAACATATATATATATATATATATATATATATATATATATATATATATATATATATATATATATATATATATATATATATATATATATATATATATATATATATATATATATATGTATATATATATATATATATATATATGTATATATATATGTAACGAATGGATTTCTAGGAAGACAATATTATTTCACATTTTTTGGAAACAATCAAATGAACTTCGACAAGAATTTATGATAAAATGAATCTTTTGTGGAATTCACTAACTTCATTAATAACCCATACGCGTCAAAAATTATTATATTTATCTAGGCGAGTAGGAAATGAGCCAAATCAATATGGATGAGGACAAGATTGTACAATGCGACGCCAAGATACGAGATAAACGAAAATAATAGACTTAATATTGTAATTAAGAGCACTTTCTAAGGTGTTTGCTTTCCTATTCTGACTCAGCTGGCTCATAAGCGTTCGAAGGCTTCATCGTCAATAATTGTTATTTATACAAATTCATCATAACAAAACCCATCAATTGATAGTACTTAAATAAATGCGTTATTTATTTTACTAATGTGCAAAATATCAAACTTCTTGCGTTCCTACTCTCACAAACAAATTTTTAAATTCAACATTCTTTAGCTGACTCAACTGTGTCATTAACTAAAAAGAAAACTAATCGACGACGTTAACTTGAGATTACACTACACTTTATTACATTCGAATAGTGCTTCCGTAATTAATTCTGAAGAAAAAGATGAACTCATGTCAGCCTTAGATACATAAATAAATGGTTCTTTGTTGAGTGCATACTAACATTTTAGATGAAGTGTTGTACTGAAATGCATGAAATGCAATTTCAACAATATGGAATATCCGATCTTCACCTTCAACTGCTCAACCATTTCAGAGGAAACCACAACTAAAGATTTCCTTATATCAGAACACTTTAAGGTCATCAGACGCATCATCTCGTATCAGCAGCATTCACTAAAGTAACGCCAAGCTGGAAAGACAGACGAAACATGCTTTTACGACTTACTGACTACAACTATATCACCTACGTTTAATGAGCTACGAAGTTTTCATTCCTTCACAAATGCATTTTCAGAATGCTCGACAATCAAATACAACTAATTGATCAAAAAACACTGTTGAACGTTACCACCTCGAACATTTGAAAATACAGAAAACAGTGAGCAATTAAATGATTGCATAAATAAAATATTTTTTTGATTCTGATCCATATGGATTCACAAATAACTTTTCCAATATTCACACGTTACAACTTTAATTACACAAGTACACAAGTGAAGTTCAGCTATTGTCTTTAGTAACTTGAAAGGTTATCAAACAGAACTGAGTGCAGCCATAGGGTTGTGATATTGAATGGTAAATGTTTGTTGCGAATCACTGGTGTGACTGCACCCACAAATGAATTGGAATATTGCACGGCTGGTTAAACAGTAATAAAAATAACTTCTTCGAATAAATCAACTAATCACATGAAAGCAGAATAAACATAAATTCTTAATGCAATTAGTCCTCTCCATAAAACAGAATATTCGAATTACTAATTCATAATCTCTGATCTGATGGTAATGTTCTTGGTTAGAGTGGAAAGTGGTGCTTCAATAGACATTAAGGATTTTCAAAACTATAACTATTCAGGAAAAGCATGGTGACTGAGTGTTCAGGAAAGCAAAGTATATTCGCCAATAGTGGATAAAAGAAAAAGCGGAAAAAAATCAATTTTATCTCTAAATTCACATTAAAACGATCATATTGAACGATTCAAAGAGATACAGATAAAGTGAAAAGTGATTCAATGCGAGCAAAAAACAGAGCCCACTGGGACTAAATACTTAACTTGCTGCAGAGCAAATAACACGCAACACTTGATACTCTAATCAGCTAATCATCAATATAATAACATTTGATTTCTAGACATTCCGATTTTTAAACGCTCATGTAGCACAATAAAATTATTTACACGTGAAGATAAACTGGCGTTACCAAATACAAGTATAAATATCAATGCTCAGTACTGAATATATGAATGGAATAATAAAGCAATGAAAAAATTTCGAAAAAAACAATAGTCATTCATGCTCTCAAGATATGATAACAAGCATGAGTATAAATGTGATTGCTAAAATTTAAAAAATTACCTAACTTCATCATGAATACGACAACGAAATCGCTAACAGAAACAGTCCAAACATGACATTTCAAAGAAGTTTTTATATATACAATCATTATCGACAAACAAAATTAAACGTAAAGAAAGAATAACTGAATATTTGGGTCCCTATCAATCTGATGAGGTAATACCTAAAGATGAATTAACATTAGGGTACAACGAAAAGGATTTTCAAGCATAACTGAATAAGGTTTTCTCGATCTTTCGGATACCCTCATTTGCAACAATATTTATTGAAAATTTTAGTTTTAAGGTCTTGAAATGAGTTTATTAAACAATCTGAAGGCTCCATTGGAAAGCGTGGATGCAAGATGCTTTCAGATTGAGCTGAACTTTGAGTTTGTTGCTCTAAAGATCAATATGAAACTGAACCGTGTCCATTGCAGTCATTCACTACCTGATCAGAAACAACCGAAACATACCGTATTATTAGGGGGTGCGTTCAGAGAGACCACCCAATGGTTACAGCAGAGGGCGTGGTTAGATAATGTTTTGTCATTGCTTTCATTCATAATTTGTAAACAAATGATTGGTGAGAGGTGTGTATCGCACAGAAATACGTTGTGGGAGACGGTATATGCGAAACGCATCAAAGAAAAGCGAAAAGAAAGACCACGAACCGATCCCGGCAGAGGCAGATGTGTTCAACGTTAGATTCATAGGTTGTCCAGGTTGACTCTCTTCTGCATTCAAACAGGATGCCGCTGGAAGATACTGTTCTAGATCTCCTATCTCACCGTACACCTCACAATTGTTTACTTGTGCTTCTCGAAGGCGCTGGTCGAAGTGGCGCCTTGGAGATATTTGATTTCGCCCATACAGCTGAAATTCTTAGTGATGAAATCAACATCAGAAGTTGATAAGTGCTGACTAATAATGAAAATTTCATGACATATATGATTACGATTTTAACCCACTTTTATTGCCACTTAAATATCAAATCACCCACGATATCGAAGTCACTTATAGTATACAACATAGCGGCATCAATCTATATTTGTTCTAGACGACTTTTCTGCATCCGGGTTTACGAAAGATTGATTATTTGATGAGACAGTGAAGGTTAACTGCTTCATTCCTGGTTATCGCTTCTGAGTAGCAGCTATTCTCATTGGAGAGGATATTCTCAGCACGCCACTTTGCATAAGTTATTCTCTAAGGTGATTCTTCTGCATCGTCCATTTTCATTTTCCCTACATGGGTGGTCTCAAATAAAGAGTGACAACTTCTGAGAAATTCATAGCTTCATTTACAATGAGATAAATTCCTCGAAAGCTGAGTTCATCGGAAAATTAAACATCAAAATGAAACGGCAGGTTTTCATTGAATGAACGGATAATTCTCATCAAGTGATTTGCTGCATTTATTCGATTATCGTTGTCACCAAATCCATTGTATTCATCTGTCGTTTTGCATGTTTTCTAACAATAAGTGATGCAACGTTCCGATAACCAATCAACATTTTAGCAAATAGCAAGTATGTAGCAATCAAATGCAAGTTCACGGCTTCAAACTGGTATGGACCACAACTAAACGAATACAAATGATGAAAAAGTTCACTTGTTGACGATAAAAGTTGGAAATATCAACACTGTAAATTATGTTGGTATTATTTTTGTTACTGTTACTGCCGATATAATACAGCTCATATTGCTAGCCCCTAGAGCGCCGTTTCGGTACAACACCTTTCACTAACTCTCGGAAGATTTAAGTGATACGCTGTTAAACAGTTTCCAAGTTGTTTAGACGTACTCAGATGGGATTAAAACTATCCTTTTCTGAATCATACGAAAAGCTGACCTATTATCAGTACTATTTATAAGGTGTATACCTAGTAAGTCTGTTGTTACTACGTCTTATCAAGTTAGCGAATTTGTAAATGAGATGTGAAAATACTCCGAATTAGTGAAAATAAAGCGTGAAAATCATAGAGACTACCGGAGTTTGATAAACAATCATAAACAGAATCACGGACGCAATAAAAATTTTTATACAGCTTTTTTTGCCGTGCTTCTATCTTAATGCTACTATAATTTTCCTATTTTACACAGCCGACTGGCTTCGCGTAAGCTTTTCTTCACAATGCTCATAATCGCAAAAAGAAACAAAAACATGTAAAGGAAAACCTACAGCTGATGAGTTAGAAAATATTTAAGAAAACGAATTAAAAACAAACGGTGATAACACGATAAAATTTATGGAGGCAGATGAATGTGGAAACTGACTGAATCAGGAAAACAATGGAATAAATATCGCCAATTGGTTTAGAAAAAATTTCATAGCGCTCTGGCAGTTAAGGAAAAAATCTACACCTGATGAGTTAGAAATTGATTTCGAAAGGATTGTATTAGTAATGTAAACGCCACTGACAAAACGACTTTCGTTAATGTTAGCTGTATTGTGTTGTAGGTTGGTGTGAACTTAGGTTTGCTGAACACAAAATTAAAAAAACAAATGATTGCACTTTACCGAGTACAATTTTTGCTAGTTGTTTTTTAGCAGCTATCTTATAGTATCACATACATCCAACTACAAAACATTTTGACGATCATTCAAACGATCGAATTTAATGAACTGACACAGAACGTAATATACGACAAACGCATAATCAGAGACAAGATGCAAACGGAGAGTGGAAGATATGCATTGAGGAAGTAAATTTTTACAAGGATATGCTCGCCCATTTTGCAGTGGGAACCAAGCTAGACTCAAAGAAAAAGCCAATAGGCTACCATTGGGGATATGACTGAAGTTTCGAAGAACTGATCTTTGCGAAATGTGAAAACGTTTAATTCATTGTGAAAAAAAACAACCGAAGATTTTCACAATCAAAACATATTTTCGGTGGGCTTCACTGCAGATAATTGATAAGTTACGATGAAAAACATTTTTTTTTTGAACCGATTAGGATCAGTAGGTGACGACTGAGGATCTAAATGAAAAATTTTATGCAAAAGATTTCCATAAAATACAGAATGCAGCAATGATTTCATCTAATCATAATGTAACTAATAATATAGTTTTAAAAAATTTCAGCTTGTTACGGCACTAAGTTCAGTGACACACAAGAACCAATCAATATCTTATACACCTATATTAAATAGCATGTGCTCTCGCTACTATATTAAAATGTGGTAATTTGTGTACCTAAATTGCCTGAAGTACCTGAATTTTCTAATATATAATTTATTTCTAATCCATAGAATTGGAGAGTGCTATTGTTTTAGAGAACAATACGTGAAATGATACATGCGAAATATTTTTGCTGCTTAAAAAGCATGTAAATAATTCTATAGAATAATCTATATTTTTATGGAACGTTTTGTCTGGATTTTATGTAAGTTTTTTTCTGAGTTGACGTTTCATGATTAGTTTAGGACGTAAACAATGAATTGAGTGTTGAGAGTTTGTTAGGGATAAGACATTTTTGAAATCTATTTTAAACTGTTAAAAATTCGTAATAGATGTTGACTGACAATAAAAACGATGTAATGGAGAATCACATTCTGATCGACATTTACATATCGAAATCAATTAAGCATGTTTGGTATAATTATCAATCTCACTCGAATAAACCTCAGTAAAACGCTCGTTTATCAAGATGAGGTACGTCATTGACTAATACCATTCAGTCTTTATTGAAAAAACCTTTATTTCTAATTTATGCATCTACCTAAGGTATTCTCTTATATACAGTCTTTGAACTTCCGTTTTTGTTGCTCTCCAAGACAGCATCGAAGGCATCAGTCTCTATTCAAAAAAGAGAGAAGGGGAAGGAAACTTTACTGACGAGAATGAGGCCTACTCAACCGATGAAGGCCTTACTTAAGAGAGAAAGGCTTCACACATGGAAAGGGAAACTTATTTAATTCTGTACGATTTTCGCAGTATGATTTTGAGTGCATCATTTTTTTGTTTTTTGCGATCCTCGCGCAATTGAAACCTATTTAAGTAGAGATACCTAATGAAAGAAGGCTGACTTCTACTCAACACGAAGAGGTTATATTCAAGACAAAACGATACATTATATTCGTAAGTCTATTGCACTTTATCGAAATCACACAATAATTGAACTGCATCTAAAGCATAAAGTCCACATATATTTTCTGCAAGCGCTGCAACTAGGATTTGATCAAGAGCAAGCTTGTGTTTGTGTGCAGAAATGATTTCTCGGAAGTTCTGGCACTTTAAAATGTCATAAATTCTCAATAATCATAAAAAACACTTCATCCTAATCGGATGGATAGAACAGAGTGTTGCTATGATACACTTCCACAACAAGTTACTTATAAAGTACATGTTCGCCTATCACATCTTATAAAAATGAAATTGGTTCCTTGTCCTACTGCAGCGATATTTATTAAGAGCATTCAAGCGAAAACGGTTCAACTGACGCAAATTTAATCAACCATGAAAAGTTCTGCAATTGAATAAAATGGAAAAAATATAACGAAAGAAAATCGATCTTGAATTCAAAAACTTTATCAATCTATCCTGCTGATCCTCTCATAGATGCCAAAAGTCTAACTAAACAGGAACAACAGTATCGTACAGGAACTACAGTAAAATTGAGCCCTGTAATATGCATTGACAGAAGGCATTTCACCATCAAAAATACATGAATATAGTATATGTTGATTAGTTGTAAGATCAATCATGTTTGAAACTATGATATAATGGAGAGATTCACAGTTCTCGCTAAACTCACTGCTTCATCAACCTGATATTTGTTGGTGTATACAACAGTTAATTGCTCTCAGCGATTCTGATATAGTGATAACCACAGTACGCAGCAATAACATTTCGTTATTCTATATGATATATTTTGAGCTGTTTTCATCGAGAAACGAACTGGACAAGTTGTACCATGATACTTTAATCGATTGAGCAATCGTTTTCCCCAGACTACCCATCATACCAATACTAAAACATTCTACCCACCTCATCAATAAACTCTGTAAAGTTAGAAACAGTGATTTTGATACGCTGTCAAAATCACTGTTTGCAAGTTTACTGAGTTTATTGATGAGGTGGATAGAATATTTTAGTATTACCTTTAAACAGCGGGTATTTATGAAGAAAGTCGTTATTCTCGTTTCGTGCCAATTCTAATTGTGCACCAAAACACTTTCTTCCTAATCGTGGTGGGAAGTTTTAAAGCGCGACATGATTGCACGCATAAATAGAGGTTTGAAATGAATCTCGCTGAAACGGAAAGAATGATTCTCGTAGAAGCAGTTGTGCTTGGTAGCAGTACCGCTGTTGTTAGGAGTAATGTTTTGGCACTTTCATTTTGTCGTTGAAGCTTGCAGATATGCATCGCTGAGCATATGCGCACTCGAACAACATTCATACTGAAGCCAAAACTGTTGCTCCCATCAGATCAACGAAACAACACACAGAGGAACTGATATGTGATAACGATTATCACTCATTTCCAAATTACTCTTTCACTAAAACAAACAACTGTGATAGTAATACTTGCATTAATATTATAAATACTACTTGTATCACATTCATGACTCAAAAGTTCATCACAGGTAATCACTCGATGTTTCATCGGTTTTTCTTTCGTTTCATTGCGCGAAAGATTTGTGAGATATTTTGAAATACAGCCAAACCGAGCAATTTTTAGAATTGTGCATCACGGCAATGTTAGAGTTTGACTGCAAAGTAAAGTCACGAAGTTCTCCGAATAATTTAACAGAAAAATTTTATATGAGGATACGGAGTTATTCCAAATGAAGAATGGGAGGAATAATGGTATGGAATGTGTAAGCACACACTGCGATTCAAAACTGATTCACGAAAATAGAAAATGTTAAATAAATTCGAATAAACAAACATATGGATAAGCATTCATCCACTCAAATATACAAGTGCTATTATAATTGAATACAGTAACGATAAATGTAAGAGATTAATAAAGTCGAAAATAATATTCTTGCAGAGTCTTCGATAGAAAAGAACATAAAACGGTATGCATTATATTAAACGAGTGGCTGATGTAAAATGATGGAATGCAACAATGCAACAAGAAGAGACTTGGTCAAGAGAAGCGCATGAACATAAGCTGAACAACGATTTGCATCACCTGATACAGCATAACTAATACTATTCAATAGCATAACATAAGCAATCTACGATGATTGATTATACAATAATATTTTAGTTATGCTTTGTTTGTTGCGATCAGTCATTCTATGACTATCTAATGAGAATCACATGAGTGATACTTTTAGCAACGTAAATTAGACAGATACATATTTACGAATGATCATATGTTGACTAGTTGTAAGATCAATCATGTTTGAAACTACGATATAATGGAGAGATTCACAGTTCTCGCTAAACTCACTGCTTCATCAACCTGATATTTGTTGGTGTATATAACAGTCAGTTGCTCTCAGCGATTTTGATTTAGTGATGATTACAGTACGCAGCAATAAAGTTTCGTTATTTATATGATATGTTTTGAGCTGCTTTCGTCGAGAAACGAATGGAATAAGTTGTACCATATCACAAATACATGATTCTGTTAAATTGATTAAAAGCTTTCAAACCGCTACGACTTGCAACATACCACTTGCAGTATTGATAATTGGTTGAGTCACATGAAATTTAAAAGGCATTCACCTCAGCTGTGCGTATATAACGATGACATTTCGTGCAGAAATACTTTTTGGATTACTTAGTGCTAATAAGCCTATACCACCTGCCCAAATCTCCACGAATAAACAGATGAACTTGTGGAGGGGGCATCACACTCAGTAACAACGACAGGACAAGTCAACATCGAATTCTTTAAGGAGCGACTCACGTTTTACCTGACAATAAATTGTGACGATCAATCTGAGGAATGACCTCTGAAAGGTCTGGAAGCTGGGTGATTTTAAAAGATGAGAATGATCACTGTTGATAAGACTGGTATGCAAATGGGTATGTGCAGGTGTCACTCTAAAATTACTAGTCCTGTGGTGACAGGAAGAAAAAATTACTCTCCACGCGGAGCAGTCATTCGAATCCTTCTTTCGTTCGCCATTCATGATCTAAGCATTATATTTGCAGCTCTCAAATGGAGATTTTGGCAGATTAAAGTGCTGATTAATCTGATTTAATCTGATTCTGAACTGATACCACCTTAAATTTTAACTAACTAGGAACATTGAATTGGGAATGTTTCGGCAATCTGAAGCGCGCATTAGAAGAATTTGGTAAAGAATGAATCTTAAACAAGATATGCATATCAATACTCAACGCATCCTTGACATCTACTCGAAAGCTTAAAGCAAATTTATTCACACCACACAATACCGAAAGTCAAAAGACATTTTTCAACCTACGAATGCCTTTATTAAAAAATATCGGTTCTAGGCAAGCATCCACTCGAAATGATTCAGAAAGTCATTTTAAGCAAAAACGTCATGACTCGAAACATGGTAGCACATCAAGAGCCTTACAAGAGATCATACCGGCTTTTGCGACAAGATAACGTGAAGATGAAAAAATTTGTAGTCACAATGGTTTGGAAAGGAGCGCTTATAACAGCGCATACAGCTTATTGTTGCGTGTGTTATTTCCAACGGTATATTCTCAAAATTGTCGCCTTGAAAACAAACAAAGTAGATTTTCTTAATTTTTCTGAATACCAAAAATGGAAATGATTATGTCACTTTGAAATAAATAATAATAAAATACAACAAAAACATTATAGTACCTGTCTGTTGAACACAACATTTTCACGCCATGCGAACATGTTCAGCAGCAAACTTCAGAGCAGTGCTTTATTAAGCTGTTCATTGAAATTTTAAAATGTATATTCATTGATTCCAGGCATACTAGCTAACTCCAATATGATATGAAAAAATCAATGTCAAATACGCACTTCCGTGTCAAATCAGAATCAATGTCGAATTCTTAATTACCAGTTCTGTGGTGACAGCCAGAAAAAATTACTCTTAACGCGGAGAAGTCATTCGTTCGTCATTCATGATCCAAGCATTATACTCACAGTTCTCAAATGGAGAATTGGCAGATCAAGATGCTGATTTATATTTGATCTTTCCCATTCTAAATTGATACGACTCTAGAGTTTAACTAGGATTTCGAGATTCTGAACATTAAATTAGGAATGTCTCATCAACATTCCGCACTTCCATAAATAAATTCGTAATTTTGATTTTGGCGGCTACCCAAGAACAAGTTGCTATTCAAGTCAGAAGGCCTTGTATTTTCCGCGGGATCTTCGCTGTGAGATCATTTCCTGTATTCTTCCCCAATTCTAATTTTTGCACAATCGGTACCTGTTAAGGAGGTTCTTTATTTGAGGACGGCTTAGAGTTTTGTAATCCGCTGAGAAGGGGGCTTCTATATGACGAAGCAGTGTGTCCTCTACTGTAGAATGAGATAAAATAGGGTAAAATAGAGCATCTGATAACATAATATTACGCGGTGTTATGCGATATATTGAAAAGAAGTATTTTATAATAAACTGTGTCGAGAACTAGTCGACAGAACAAAAAAAGTGGAGGTAAAGGATGGTAACGACAGTTGGATGCGTACGAATGAAGTGTCACAGAAATGATATGATCTGAAATGCGTACGTATAAAATTTAACAAAAAGGACGAATAAAAATGTAAATGTTATCTGAAAAGATATTAAATATTTGATGAATGTGGATGTATTACAGACTGCGATATGATATAGCAGTGCTGGTATATGAGTTGTTTAAAACAAGTAATTATTATCGAAGAAGAATTAGCTTTCAAACAGAACTGCAATATGATGAGAATCACAAAAAAAGCATCTCGATTAAGTGCATTGTGCAACGGAAGTAAAACCGCTTTCATAGACAAAGGCCATTCATGAGTGAAATGGAGAATGTTTCCGAAGAAAAGGAACGCATCAAATCTAATCAAAACGTCAATACAAATTTTTATAACTCAAAACATCATCAGATCCGGAAACTGTTACTTATTACGAAGAAGTATCGATAAAAATTCTACTCAGTTCTACGGGTACAATTTTCGAACGACATCTTTCAATCCAATCCGGAATTAATTCATTACCATATCACGTCCAAGAATATTTAATAACAAACGCCGTACAATAACATTTTGTTTATTGCATACAGATACTGAACAGTAGTTTTCTTTTAGAAACAAGCGCTTTTGCAGAACGATTTGATATGTTTGTTCGTGTGGCTAATCAATGTTGCATTCATCACTGAATAACATTTTGATTTCATTAATTATGAACTGCTGCTGCTGCTGCATTCGTATGGTAGTAATGTAAGATGGAGCGGATGTAGATACTTCAGTGTGAGGATATTCCAACTTATCTCGTATCATTATGATAATATTCATCAGTTATGTTTATATAAACCTCTGATGACAGACTGATTGGTTGACTGAGCGAATTACAACACCGATACTGTCAAATTTTGAAAGTGTCTTTCACAGACAATCAAATGGGAACAGCCTGATGACATAGTGGCTCACAAATATTGATTAGCATTAAAATAAATTTTCATCGCTATTTATTTAACTTATTTATTTATACATGTAATAATTGAATATGAAAAACATCGCCAATTGATATAAAATGATTAAGTAGTAATCTGTTACAACAAAAATTATCAACAGCTAATTCAATTGATCAAATAAATTATTTAAATAAACTGCACAATAATAATAATTAATATCCATAAAAATCAATACGCTGAGTTCAATGATATGTAAGCATAAATTTTTGGAACACAATAAAATTAATGTGAACAAACTTACTGCAATAACGAAGCAAAAGATAGAGTTGCTTTGAAGACGATTTGAGCTGTGAGCTCGCCTCGGGTGTTACTTACACAGAAACGGGGACGGGGGTTGATCGCGAGGCGACCTCTGGCTCTAGGAGCTCTGGAAATAGCAACAGGAATAAATCAGTGATAAGGTAGTGGTAATTGTTGAAACGACAATAAAACGTCTATCAAACAACAATCATACGTCGCCTGTACAAATTCAGTATCAATTTTAATCGCAACTGTATTGTTATGCAATCAATTGTTCCACTGCAATGTGAAAGTCAAACAAGAGAATGGATAAACGAATTCCATCGAAACTTTGTGATACATAAATGTTTCGAAATTTGTTCATCAAAAAACAACTCAAGTAGTATATGCTTTAGATATGTATATGAAGAGAACATATAACTCATACATCTCAACAACATTCTCAACTCTCAACCAGACACCTATCGACTACTCATCTTATATTATATACTTACTATATAAAAATATAGTAGAATATGTCTTATATCATATATTCCATATTCTATATTATCTAGAATATCATATATAATCAGAATCATATGTATTCACTCCTAGCGAAATACACATAACACATATTAGTCGCCTACTCCGAGCCATTTTTTAGAGAGAGAAGGGAGCACTAAAATTTTAGGGGAATATGCAGTTGCTCTCGTCTAAGCGTAATTGGAAGAAAAAAGAACAAAGAACCTTAACGAAAATATTCAGTGAGCTGGGAGGGGAATGAGAATCATCCTGCAATCCCTAATCCCTTCGTGTACACCACCGATTACACAATACAGTCATCATCGTATTACATGTTCATTTCATATATCCTGTATATGAATATGGAGATCGCGTTGAGAAGAAGTGCAGTGGGGGACATGATGGCAAAATCTAAAAAGCAGAAAGCATACTCGGCATGCCACGTAGCATGAATAAATGACAACGGATGGACTCCTGAGTGATACCCGAGATAATGAAAAAGACCACTTGGGAGACCTCCTCGAAGATGAAGGGATGACATAGAAATAGAGCTAGGAAAAATCTGACAGAGGAAAGCAAAATCGAGGATCGGGTGGAAGCGCTTTACGGCCAGCAACGTTCTGAATGTTCCATAATCCAGACAATTCAAGTGAACTTATAGATATACAGTAGTTATTGTATGCCACATGTTATTTACTAAACAATAATTATATGCTACAATGATATATCGTCATAAATGCTCCAAACAAAATTCACAAAATATCTTGAGCAAATTACGGCAGGCATCAAACCTTCCGAATATGAATAGCCTGAAATATGAGGAAGCGATGTTCTGTTGAACGCTTATTCCTCTCGATGAATCGTCCAAGTGAATTAAAAAATTTATTGCGAACAACTTTGACATTGATCGTGCATTTGCGGAATTGCTCGGTGACAATGTTCATATTAAAGTGCAAAAAATTCTGTCGCGTCACTAGGAACATGTTTCATGAAAATAAAGTTTGCGTAGTAAAGAATTGTTGTGCCATGTGAAGAGTTTCCGTTGCCTCTCATCAACATCTAAATTTCAGCACGAAAGTTTACGTTGCACTTTTTAGGTGTATAATGGCGCACGAATGAGTTAGTTAATTCAGTGCGAAAAGAAGTGCGATTCAAAACATATTTAGTGATAAGACAAATCATACAAAAACGAAACGCAAAAAGTATTCTTAAAAAGTGAAAAGAAGTCGGGATTATACGTTGCGTCGATTACACACACATTTGTGCAGTAAGTAAGCAACGAAGGAACGAGTTGGACAGACAGACGGTTGCAAGGGTGCAACGCGAGGACGTGTCGCGCACGCGTATTCATCACAGGAAAAAACAGCTGCAAAAAGAAGGCGGAGCTATATGAATAGTTTGAGGAACCAGCCGGCTGGAAGGAAGCAAGGCAAATGCTTTCACAAGGCGATGACGAACATTCAGTCATGTTTGCGGCAGGTTGATTTGTTGAATTTATCACTCAAATTTAATCAAAGCATTGGTAAGGATAATAACGCATGAGAAGAAGTAACGATGACAATAATGACAATAACGATAAATGATGAAAATGTGCCTATGGACAATATGAATTCGATTAAATGCTTCAAAAAGCTTTTTTCAACAAATTATAAAATGATAAGATACGATGAATGTTCATTATATGTTCATCATCATTACGAGGAACAAACATGTCGATTGACTGCCACTGCAAGCACAAAACCTGCGTGGTACATAAAGGAGGAAGAATAAAAACAAAAATTTTGAACAAAAAAAAGAGCGATGCTAGTCGAACTGACAGCTGTGGGTATCAAAAAAATCGATTTGTGTTTCATTTCTGCAACACTTTACCCCTCGAATAAACAACAGCCAACCAGCATTCACTTCAGTTTCATTTCATATTTGAATATGTGCACTTGTGCTCACAGTTTTGATTCACATCGCACCTCTATCTGACATTTGTTGCGCAAATTTCTAAGTGAGATTTTCACTCTTATCCTTTCATAAAATTTTCATTCTTTATGCATTCGATATTTTTGAATTGAAGTTCCTTTTTGAAACATTTCGTTCGATGTCAGTGTGCTTGCTTAGCTTCCTTCGATATGAATGAACTTGTATCGACAACTGTTCTTGACTGCTTTAACTATATGCATTTTCAATCCACCTTGATCAGACTTTTCATTTATTTAATTTTCTTTCTAACGACTCATCAGAAAAGTGCTTCGTGTATTCCATAAGCATTTCCTCGCTTCATCAAAATTTTTACATAGTCTGCCACTGTCTATGAGATTGTTCGTTTCATCATACTTATTGTCATTTAACTGCTTTTATCCACCAATCCCTTCATTTCATTTGTTCCACTCATTCGATTATTGGCAACGATCATCGTGCCGAAATTGAGTCCTTACTTATTTTAGATGAATGAATAATGTAAAATATTGCGTTATTATTCAAACAGTAAAACGTACTATAGCATTTGCCTTATGCACTCACCATACGCCGGCAATTGTCAACATTCTAATGTCCATTTTTGATATTCTCTGAATAATTGTTGGACTTCATTCGACAAAGATGCATTCACAAAATTATAAATTCACAGCATAATCCAGTCTACTCTTTTGCTTCTTCCCTCTAAAAACGTAATCCTATTTCTCTTCATTGACTGAAAATTCTTGAAGATTGCGAACGGAATTTCCATTTCCGCAATTTTTAGTAAGTTGATATAAAAATATGAAACTTTTTATAGAAAAGTCTTTATGAAATCAATTACACTGAATTAAACACCCTCAATTGACACCGAAATGATACTGAGATTCAAATGTATGAAGTTGATAGCCATAGAGGAATGAAACTTCGATTGTTGAAGCAAGTATCAGGCTGCGTTTAGAACTTGTCGTCATTCATCAATTATCAATTCAGACAAACGATCAACTCAATCAACAATTCATTCCATCGAATAGTTCATAAAAATTGCCACTAATATACCGCAATGTAATCAATGCTTCCTATTAATTATCTAGTGTTCTAATCAGTTAACGAATAAAACATATTCCGTTTCAAGCTGGATAATTATTTCATAATTAGAGCGTTGAGATAAGCCAAATTATCTTTTGTATTTGTACAAAAGAGACAAATTAGCTGATAACCACTTCATTATGTTTCGATCAATATATTTGAGTGTATATAAAGTGCATCTCTTAATAACACTTGTACTTTTCATAGTCACTTGCACTCACTCACGACTTTCAAATCATCAAGCAAGATTTAAGCAGTTCACCAGAAATCGCCAGCAGTGAAAGTGTATGATAGAAAATTCAAAAAACAACTGTTTACCTATCAGTTTCGATCCACTTCGCAATAACCTTTGTCGAGCTAAAGATCAAAACATGTTACCGGTGTTTCACTGATACTATTAAACGAGCAGCCTTCTCAAACGTCTTTCGATCAACTTCTTTCTGCTATATTCGTTCATAATTCGGTCTGAAGAAAGCAAATACCTCTGAACTTCAATTCGAATGAGCGATTATGTTATGATTAAAAAAGGAAGACAATAGAAATTGAACTTCTTAAGGTACATAGTGTTCTGTAGAAATGAGATAAATAATCACTCAGTAATGATGTACACAAATAGGAATAGTACAACTGATACTGAATAGAACGGTTTTAGTTTTATACTATGCAACATCGATGAACCGTGTTTCAGCAGCAAATTACTATAACTAAGATTTTTTTTCATGCTTAAAGCGTTCAGCATAAACAACAATTACTCATTATGAATAGCAGAATGAAATTGAAAAAAAAAACGAAAAATACAATGTACTCTCTTTCAAATGCTCCTTAATCAAGGAAAGATAATTTCTTCGCTAATATGGACATGATTGAATAATATTTCACATCTTATCAATAAAGTCGAAGCCATCACTAGCATTTCAATCGATCAATACTCAATCATAAACATTCGATTCCTCAGTTAGTCAGAAATAATTGCTTTTAGTGCACGTAATGGCCAAATCACCACGGTTAAAATTTAACCGGTACTCCAAAATTGAAACAGCAATAATCAAACTCTGTGTTGGTGATCTTTGGAAATTACTCGGGTGATTCAGTCTCGTTCACCTGAATTAGGGTGGTCACACTTAAACATTTAGGCTAGGGAGGGGGCTGGATTGCACGCGGATTATTCGTGTGGAATGCCTATGGGGAGTACCTGGAACAGTTAAGCGAGGTGTGGCCATCACTTAGCTCCATCCTTTCAAAGCAATTTTTGCAATTTTCTTGCCTTCTGTCTCTCCACCTCTACCCCCACTCTTTACCTTCACCGAGTGTCGAACAATTGATCACTCGATTTTGAGGAAATGCCGAACTGGACGTAGTCTAGACATGGACCTAGACTCATGCTTACGCTCGAGATTAGTACATGCCTAGGAAACTGGACATCTCAGATGCAAAAGACGATCGAATGTCGGAGAAATTTCATCGATTCTGTTCCTCGCACCTTTCTCACATCAGATATATTTCAAGAAAAATGAATACGTTGTCTTTCTGTAGCTATTCGTATGAAAAATGTAATTTCACGTTCATTTCTATCGCATATAAGAGGATATTGATCGAACAGAAAATCCATTATAATTATACACATGCTTTCATTAAAACTTGGCACATCGCTATTAATCTATTGTTCTTACCTAACATTTGCTCAGTATGCGAATGTATCAATGCTCTCCAATTGTGTACCTACAAATTCGTTGTCGTCAGCATCTAGCAACGAACGATGAAAAAAACTTGTAATAATTAAAGAAATTAAGCAGTTGGGTGGTCACTGCTACGAGTTGATGAATGATGAATTATCTCTATGAGCATGCATGATTTGTAGTTTTGGCTTTTGAGTGTGCGATGCAGCGCAGTACTGTGAGTGGTGATTTGAATTGTTTAATGATGAGGATGAATATCAATTCGCAAATCGAATAGAAAGTTTAACTTGATCTGTATTTCTGCTTAAGTAAAGCAAAATTTACGGACAACTGAGAATATTTCAAACTTGTGAGAGGAAGAACATTGCGGTCTCGTTTCTCATCCATTCTCAATAGCGTTCCCATCGCATCGGGCTCATTGGTGGGTATTTCGTGAACGACTGATTGTCACTAATCCGTTGTGAGTAACGTTTCTGTGTGCGGGTATATCATATTATGTTATGGTCAAACCATTCATCATTCATTTTTTCAAAATAATTATATCAAAACATGGTATTTCTATCAACCATTATGTTATACATATTGATATATATATATATATATATATATATATATATATATATATATATACATAAAATCTTCCATTTCATTTAAATCAGAATTCATAAATCTGCTCAGAACAAATATTGTTCTATAAGGAAGAATAGATATGCGTAATATGGAAAGATTCTGAAAATAAGCATTCAGAACACACTTTCAAAATTGATGTTCAGTAATGAACAATCCATATAATGATGACAGCATAGATCATTTGTGAAGAAGATCAGTCATTTGGTGAAACAAAGTTTGCAATTATTGTGGATCAAATTGCACATCATTAAGTGGACACCCTAATAAGCATATTCATCGAATAACAGTGAAAGCAAGAAAATTTCTAATTGAAAGATTGGAGGATTTTTGGTATTTATATATATATATATATATATATATATATATATACATATATATATATATACATCTATTTATTTGTTTGTTTATATATTTATTTATTTACATTCATGTGTAGTTGGAGGTTTAGCCGCCGAGTGAGTGTGTATGTTCATTCTTTTTTCGTTTTCGTTGTTCTTTTTTTGCGTAGCAATGTAAGAAATATGCATTCAAACGGAGTGATGAAGCACAGGAAAAAACGTGCGAAAGGTTGCGTTTTTGACATAGTGACGCCCTAATATGCAGTTGTTTGCTGCTTGCTTATTTCAGAAGTTCTATAATAAAATCGCGCTATTGTCACTCTGAAGTGCACTTCTTTCCCATTAATCAAAACTGCATTTCATCAGAACAATCAATTCGGATCTCAGTCTTACCAAGTGAAACATTTAATCGAGCATAACTTTGATCAGCTAATGTACTCCAGAAGAAACCTCAATAACAATTATTATTACTGATCAATAACTATTATTTATATCAAATAATATCTCTACTATCAATACATTAACGCAACTCGTGTATTTTACCATTTAAATCACCATATTCAGTCTTTAGGTCAGTTGAACTAACTCATGAATGAATGAATGACTGGATGTGAGGATGATTCCGACAGAAAAAATGGATATTAAAAGGACATCACAAATATAGTTGTAATATGATACAGTAACCATTTGAGTCAATACGTGACTTTAGAATCATGAAATAAATTTACACAATGGAATTATGCTACAAGCCAACGAATTATAACGAAACACTTTCGTAACAAGCACCCAAAACGACCAACCGTATCATGCAATCAGCAGCAAATACAATAACATCTATATTTTTTCGCTTCTGTCAATTTTCTCTCAAATTCATTCCTCTTTCCCAACCTCTATCTCCTTTTCTCAAACTCTCTTATTTATTCTGAACTATCTAAAATGAAATTTTTTTTGATATTCAACAATGGTTATGGAGTAAATTGGCGAGAATTCAAATTATTTAGCTGAAAGGACAATGAATTAATCATGGGTCAAATTATTCGAAGGGTTGTAATGAGTAATCACCAACTTATCTAATTAATCACAACTCATTTTTTTAATTAATCAGCAATGGCCCATCTTCATGCCAACATTTCTTCAATTGCTTGTGCTTTACGCTAATTCATGCAGTTTCTTAAATTTCTGTGTTGCGGTAATGCATTCTATTGATGACAGTAATACTGGTGTTAGATAATGAAACTTTATTATTATTATTATTATTAGTATTATTATTACCATATATTCATCTCCTTGGGTAAGTATATAAAGAGCTTTTCAATGTGTTTTATCGCATGATAATAGGTTTGCTTTTGGGTGCAATGTAAAATGACCTTATTACTGTTTCAGCAATGAGCAAAAGAAGGTTACAGCTAGAGGTGATCGAACATCAGACGAGGAGGTGCTACACAAAACAATCAATTTGCATTGCACTGAAAGTGTAGTATAACGGAATTCCTATGAAACGAATGAAACACACTTCATTAATCGAATATGCGACTGAATTATAAGGCATAGAAAAATAAAGACGACCATAATAAAAATTGAAAATAAATGACTGAGTGTGATTAATGAAGGTTACTTGCGTTCTTATGTAATGTTTTTTGATGCAGCTGCTATTTGCTAGAGACTATTTAATATTCAGTGCTGTTTGTTGTACAATAATTAGAGTTCAGGAGTGCACTGCGCTTTTGCGTTATACTGCACTATTTCTTATCACTATACGATATCACTGTACGGTATCATTTCATATCACAGATAGATTTCTCACTTGATTATTCGCATTCACCAGTTGATGAGAATTCCGTTATTGAAGGAGCACTTTATTGAACTCTACTTTGTGATGCTGCCAAGTAGACGGCACATAAACACAGCTGAATAGGTGTCAAAGTTGAGATTGCGACAACAATAATAGTAACAACAACAGTAACGTACAACAATAATAATAAAAGGATGGTGCTGATGATGGTAATGAGTATGATAGTGACTTAGAAACAGCTGCGATGGAACTGGAATGGTTGTAATTGAGATTCTAGATAAACAGATTAGTTATAACGAATGCTTTGTTGGTTAGAATGAGCGATGGTTATCGATAAAAAGTGTTCGGATAGGTAGATGATCGAGGAGCTCAGAAAGAAAAGTACGCAGCAATTGATCGAAGAAAAACGAATTTGTTCGTGCTCAAATCAACCTCAGCTGAAACAATCTATTGTGTAATAGTATATGTTACCTGTTTCATAATCTGTCGCTGTCGAGGTAAGAGTTGAAACGAATGATGTATTTTCGGAAATACTTTTGTAAAATTAATTAGATTTTGAGTTATGTTATGGATATCATTTTCATCGAATACCAATATTATTGTTAGCAAAACTTACATTTTCAATAAAATTATCCAACGAAATTGATCAATTTTTGCGGTTGTCTATTATGACATTGAAAAAACAGTTACCACCTAACAAATGAATTACCTAAATTCTTCACCATTCCTTTGCTTCTGGATTGATTCTAATACAATCCAAAACATTTTGGTGGAGTGTATTTTTCATAATTGATAAGTTCTGAGAATTACTCGAGCAGTACTGATCTCACTGAATAAACCTCTTGAAAAATCAAATAGTTAATTTTCAAATGAACAATTCATTCTAATACTATAAAGAACCATATCAGTATAATAGATGCAGAGAGATGGCAAAAGAGACTGTTGAAAGCGGAGATGAACGTAGTTGGCGGTCAGTCTTTCGTCAGATGAGAACAATGCTGAGTGTAAATACTGTACGACTTATTGATGCAACTGATATTGTGAGGAAATCGTTGGGAAATGATGGATTCTGTGCATCATTAAGTAATTTTGATTAAATCAACAAAATATCGTTCAGATTATGGTTCTCTTTTAGCACCACTGAAGTGATATTCACCGAGGGATTGCAATTATTTCACAGTCTCATATTCGTACAAGGTCATTCGTGTCGTGATCGTGTAGTTTTAATTGGCGTTCTCATGCAAATTTCAAATTGTGTTCAATAACGAAAAAATGTGGTCATGTAGTTGCCTCAACATTTCTTCAAATGGACAATATCATGAACAATCTGATGTCTCAACCAAAAATGTTTAATTTATATCAGATGACAGATGATAGAGCTTTCGGAAAATGGGGGTAGGCACAGTTTCATTAATCGTTGATCATTAATTAACGTTGTTAATTTTTTCGATGACAAATTAAAACTGAAAAAGGTAACAAAATTAGTATTAGCGATGCTTTTTTAAAAGCGGCTTACGCTGATTCGTTAAAATTTTTCTCGGGCAACATCAATTCGTTATTATTTTCAAAATAATTCGTTGAAATTTCACAATATCTCATACAGCTCATGCTATATGTGGTGAACAAAACAAATGAATTCTGATAAAAAGGATCCCATTATGAAAAAATTCTGATAAAAATCCAATGGTTTAATCGACGTATGATTATCGCGATACTTTCTATTTTGGTTTCATGATTGAACATTAATGACTTGGTGAGTTATCGAATGTCGTGTCAACATCTTGTTTAACCGTGCCCACCTCAGTCGAAAGAATAATTTAGCTATTAATTAGTTCATGATTGTATTCGAATCGTTCAACTAATATCGATGTTTTTCAGCGACTGCTACATAACTGCTATTGATTATGAATGAAGACAGTTTGTGTCGCATCCATAACTTCTGAAATATTCCAGAACTCTATCGGAATAGATATATTATTTATTTCGAATCGGAGAGAGTACTTTAATTCAGTATTGCTAGCATAGCTGATTATTATCGCTGAGTGCTGTCCAAAATCAATTTATTACATTCATTCTTGAGGTCTTGTTCTCACCAGTTATAGGTGTCGTTGTACATTGTCAAGCGTTTGAAATCAATTTTATACAATTTTGATCAAACACAATATCTGAATGCTGAGTTGTTGTTGACGCGCTACTACGGTGATTAAAAAAAAAACATCCTTCAATGGTGACGAAATAATTCTTCAAATTTTGGTCAGAGTTGTTTTTTGGAAACTTAACAGCGTTGATGAATGTGTTTTCAAGAAAATCATACGCAAAAGCACTTGACGGTACAAGCAAGAAGTTTGTACAGATTGGTGATAAATCGTGTGTATTGATTGCTAACCTAATAGAAGAACATCAAAGCACAAATTAAAAATCAAGAAATGAATTAAACGTCGATTGAGTGAACTAGCTAAAAACAAATCAAATCTAAGTTCTTCATTAGAATCAAATGATGAAAAAGTAAATCAAACAAGCTACAAATGAAATAAGAGCAATTAATGTAAGAAGGAACAACAAAGAAGAATGTCAGTTGTGAGGTATGTAGTATACGTGTTCAACAACTACTCACCCATCTCAAAAAATACTAAAGATTCGATGCACTGATGAGTAAACGGCTTGAACGTGTTGAATAATATGAGATATAAGGTGCGGAATATATAATTCATAATATTATACATGGCTTAGCATAAATATGCATACAAAATATAATATAACATAATAATATGTTGTTTAATATTGTGTACGATAGCATAGATGTTGTATGAAACTACAGAAGAGATAAGATAAAATATGACTGCATCAAAAATTCTTAGCGCACAACCTATAAAACACATACCGATCATACGCTGAATAATATTCGTTTTATTCGTTTCGTTAAACCAATAATTATCGAACAAGTTCATAATCGGAATATGATGTCGACGGACGCTGATACTTAGTAATTGATTGACATTTCTTATATTTTATATTAAAATGATTCCGTTTGCTTTTCACTTCATTCATTTTTAGAATTGCCGAGTACAGTGCTAAAGTACCAAATACAAAATCAGAAATGAAACTGGATTTAAAAGAAATACTCAAACGATTGCTTAGCAAAGAGCAGAACTGAAAAGAAATCTACGGTCCGTAAAAATGTCTTTTTGAAAGGAAGACGACACTCACGGGAGGGATTTCGCTCGAATTCTGTCTCTATCGTTTCGGTTTTTTTCCGGTCGACCACCCAATATGCATCTATTAGTGAATATCCCGACGGGGAACTTTATGAGGCTAGACACCAATAAAGTTTACTTAGCAGTTTTCAAACAATAGTTATTTGGATATATGGAATTGTCTGGTTTTTTTTTAAAATATAGACTGCGCGGGACATTCATATCCTAAACTGATGCCAAGGTTTATTTTGAGGAAAAATGCATTCTTTCTTCGTTATGCACCAACTGATTTGCTGCTACTGCTATAAGTATGCAGA
This sequence comes from Anisakis pegreffii, assembly GCA_035041965.1. Taxonomy (NCBI): domain Eukaryota; kingdom Metazoa; phylum Nematoda; class Chromadorea; order Rhabditida; family Anisakidae; genus Anisakis; species Anisakis pegreffii. The sequence goes on from JAPYMA010002380.1 coordinate 27,731, forward strand.
TTATCATCACTAATATCATTTTCATTATTAGCAGTAATATTAACGAAATTACGTGGGCGAGTTAAAAATTACCCGTATCTAAGCCATAGCATACCTTCAGGTTCAACCCTCTGCCTCATGCGCTTGTACGCTTACATTTCTTATTCTGTCGCATCAGTTCCGAAAGCCTAAGCTTAATCGGGCCATCTCTGTCGACACTGTATGTTCGGTGCACTGGATTTCGCACAAAAGAATAGTGTACGAGCAACAGTCCGATTTCTCTAGCCGAAAAGTTCTTCAAGCTTTCAATTGACTGCGAGCTAACGTGGGAGCAGTGCTGTAATGCGTTAAGAACTCTATACTTGACTGGTGAATTTGAAAACAGGATGAATGGTCAACTTGTGGAGCGCATCTAAAGCCGATGAAAGTGATCACTTTTTTGCACACGAGCTTGAAGATTCTGTGCTTAGGCTAGTGTTGGCGAATGTTCGAGAGTTGATTCGGGGATCCTGGGTTGAATGAGAAAATGTAAATTCGGCAGATTGCCGAACACACAATGACTGCAAAACATATTGGAGGAATCCGCTCCTAACCACGAAAATCATCAGATCCGGTAAGCAGCGATCCGTCCATCTGACGACCAAACTTGTTTCAGCGGATGGCTGGAAGTTTCAGGCGTTCTCTTGCCAAAAAATCCAAAAATTCAAATCCAAAAATTTCGTTCCACCAAGATGGCAGGCAGCTTGTCGAAATGTTCGGTAATTTGTCCGGCACACTCTGTGCAGACATCGTTGGGTATTTGGCTGTACCAAAACTTGCTTAAACTAAGGCTTAAGCTCCACCCACGTTACCTTTAGCATTATGTTGCAAAGTTTGCTGCACTCGTCAACTTGCGACTAGAGAAATCGGCGTTTGTTGCTTTTCGGTTCATAGTGTACGCAGAATAGCCACGTTTCAATCGTAACGGTAACAATAATAATCGAGTTTATGTTTTGAGTAAGCGCATAATCCAGTACGCATCGTCAGCCCAAAAGCGTAGATGATGATAAGGTAAAACTGAAGGCATTAAACAGCAAAAACATAGACCACTGCTACTGTGTCAGTCTCGGTGTAAGACACCAATGCGATGGTGATGTTTAAACGGCTGCGGTATCGGCAAAAATAATTCAGTCCATTTCAATTTCTCAGTCGGCATGCACAACAGAACGTGCTATAAGCCTAACTGAATGCTGAAGATAAGTTATGCGAATAATTTTTAACTCAGTCATGATATGAGTTAACTTTAACTCAAATTTAGCTCAGTTTATTAAGTCCATTCCAACTGATTAACACCAATTCAAACTCTACCACTTGTCTGATTAACCTGTTTCGAAAAAATTTTATTTCTGGGGCTAGGTTTACCTTGTTGCTTACCGTATCTATTTGATGTAAGTGCACAACGATCGCGAAAACAACATAATTAGTGAGGGAGGGAGGCGCCTCTCCCTCCTTCTCCTGAAGTTATAAGAAAGCGGACAAAAAAGACGAAAAGAGAAGAAAGTGGGAAAAAGAATGGGAAAAGAAAAGTTGGAAAGGGAAAAGGAAGAAAAATAAGCGTAGAAAAATCCACTTAAAAATTCAGCTGTTTTCCTGGACTATACCATTATATGCCATCCCTCTACCCTTGAAACGATCCTGGCTAAGCCACTGAACATAACAAAATATTTTTGTTTCTTCTCAGTCAAGCTATCGATCAAGTACGTCCCGTTCTCATATGATTTAAAAAATCATTTGAAAATTAGTAAGTGTTTTTACTGGTGTGTAGCATTCATTAATGTCCATAAGTACGATTTGATGAAAATGATTTTTGAAAAAGTATCTAAACGTTTGATGATGATGATTAACTGAAAGTGTAAAATTATTAACCTCGACGAAAAGGCATAATAGATGATGGAGAATTTAGCGATTGTTTCGTGATCTATTGCAGCAGTTTAATTAGTTCGGATTCTAACTGAACATCACATAGACTTCAAAACTGGAGAACTATTCAAGATCGATGACATTATTTATCTCATTTATTTCAGTTCCACTGCAAACATTCATATCTTATCCTAGAAAGCCACTCATTCCATGCATATACCAATGAACAACCACATGCCGTGCTTCTCTAAATAGCAATAATCAGAGTGTGATATCGCGATGTTTGGGGCGTCGTAGACTTAGGCTGAGGTTCGTACCAGCGTAAAATATCCATGAAACAAGTGCATGGTTCTCCGATATGAGCCTTAGCCTGAGCCTAGGCCTGAATGTTTCCAACGCAATATTTCGCTTTGGTTATTGCCGCTTTACTCTTTTTTTCTTCGTTCACCTCAACTTTTCAAGGAGCAGTGCAGCTAAGAATTGCTACTGTTTTAATCAAATGGCATAAATGAGAAACAAACAGTTCAAATAGCAAATAAAAGTTAATCGTTTTGTGCAATAACAGACATGCAACAATAAATCGCACACTGCAGCAGCTCAGGTGTGCTTATCATGCGCATAATCAATTTGCGCACAGATGACGAAGGCGTGTAAGAAATTTCTTCTTCGCAATCAATGAATCAGAGTATGGAATTTAGTAACAAAAAAAATCTCCGAATGAGTGCAGCAAGAAAGTAAGACACAATGATGAAATGAAGAACACCAAATCCGAACGAATGAAATAAATGAATAATCTATTCATCTCACTAGCGTTCAAAGCTCGAATAGTTCAACATTCAGCAATTGATCACAAAAGTTTTTGCTTTACGTCTCAGTTAATGTAGGTTTGACTCGAGCTCGTTGCTCTATCTCGAACTTCACGAAAGCCTGACGTCTGTGTGCACGATGTTCTAGTGCTCTCCTATAAAAGTCTACCTTATTACATTTTACTGACTCACTTCTGAGTCAGTAAAAATTCACAAATTAAGTAGTACGATTTTAGCTAACGTGAATGAATATCACAATTATTCACAATAATCGAGGAACACAACAGTGATAAAAACAACCGTAGTGACAGCAATAGTCAGAATAAGAATAGTAATGAATGTTTGACACATTTTATAATAAGACAGTTATTGTATAATGAAATGCATACAAGTTTTCGGCAAAGCATGGTGACTGACACGTCTTAACTCATGGCTCATCGTATATTATTGCATTCAACGAAAAAAATTTTTGCTCATTTTTCTTTGTGAATATATTAAATAATGTGATGTGAAATGATGCCTCATTGAAGACAGCACCATCAAATGCATTGTAATCAGTTGTGCAAAGAAAAAAACAGCACTCAGAGTAATACTGCATTCGCACGAGGATTGAATCTGGAAGAGCTGCATAACACATAGTTGTTACTGTACAGTTATAGTGTTCACAAATACACACTATGATCTAAGAGCATAAGACTGTTCCTGAAATTAAATATGCACCAAATGGGATTTAATAAGTAGCAATAATTAACTCACAAATGGAGTTGTTGCCTTTTACAAATATAACCTTTGCGATTAAACAATAGTCTTCCCCAATCCACCGATTCATTCTTACAATAAATCCACAGAATAGTACTAATTGTGAGAGATGAATCCAGGCAAAATCCTTAAAACATGAACCATCTGGGATATCCCCATCTTGAAATGTTGAACTCGTACATTCAGTAAAACTTGAAATATTTTCGAACATCAATCGCCGATTCCAGTGAGAAATCGTTCGTAATTCTGATAGATATTAGTTGAAGAATGCGCACTTACCGGTTCAATTTAGCATTTAAATTTCTCTTCGCGCCGAATTTCTACCGTTTTCAATAACAGTTAGAATATACTTGCAGCCGCCAATAAGCTGTCAAATTTCAAACGTGCTTCTTTGCCGCGATACAAATAATGGCTATTTGGATAAGTTTAATTGCTGCCGAATTCGGCACGGTTCCGATGATTTGTATTCAGAGTTCTATTCATGTGTTTGCATCTATTCAATCACGTGACACCCACAAAAACCTTGAATCCCACAATGCACTTTGATGTCAAGTTGTTAGTAATGTGAGAGAGAACGCACGCGTTCAGAGCACGAGAATGTTTATTCGTCAAAATCAAGTCTGTGATGATGAACCATTTTGCATGAATACAGTAGTCAGCCGAATCGTTTGCTATTTGTCATTAACTGCGACGATCCAACCACCTAATGAAATCATAGTTTCGATATTATACCACTAATGGTGATTTGAGCTCTTCTCCTAAGATATTCCTCATTTTTTTTCAGTATTCCTTCAATATCCAATTTCTGTATAGCTAATTACACATATACTGGCACTGGTTTAACACTGTTATGATTATCCTTGTTATCACTGCTACCATGATAAAAATGCTGAAAATCCTAATCCAAAAAGTTGAAGCATCGAGAGTGCAATGTTTCATATACCGATTATTGTGGACTCAATCATTCCACGGCAAGTTTTTGACAGCATCATCTTGGAAGCACAAATTCAGAAATAATTCAGATATGCACTGCTCGGTTTGTGTTTGAGAATGTATTGCAAGAAAACAGAATTATATTAAGTGAATCAGTCATTGAGTGAATCAGCCATTAACCATTGTTTATTGTGAAAATAAATTCTAAAATAGTTACATTCAATTCAATTCCTCTCAAACGTTGCACTTGATGAGTATTTTTAGAGGTGTGTTTCAGCTTATACATGTGTATTGCTTTGTTCAGCTGTTCCATTTTGTTCTATACTACACTCGCATTTTAAAGCGGTTCTGTTCTGTTACCGCACCACAAAATTTCGAAGCTAATCTGCAGAATAGAATAAAAACAGAATAGTTCGGCTGGAACAGGTACACCGCTAGTTTCAAAACATCGTATAAGTTTTATCATGGAACTTTATAAACAAACAATACATAAAAATACGAATCGATGAAACGTCACAAAGATGAATCGATTTAATGTGAACCAATATGCATAAACTCTTCTCATTGCTATTCTCTTCTCAGATCTGTAGCCAATACATTCGTTTCTTGTACTAATTGAAAACAAACTGCATCGTCCTTCACCAAATTCATTCTTTGAAATTCGCACCAAAAAAGTTTGAAATATTCCAATCCGTTTATATCATTTCTAAAAATCATCAAAACAACTGCGCTTTACAGGTCTCAATTACTTTTCATCAGCAAGTCACCAACTGCTGGATGCAACCGGTCTGCCTATAAAGTACTTCATATTTATAAATTTAAGCGTTTCTTGAAAACAACGAATCAATGAACTGTACAAGATGTTTTCATATAAACTAAGAATTGAACAACTGCAGATGGTAACGTTTGAAAAAGCAATTATAATTTATGACACAATCTCTCTTACCATTGTTCATGTGATATTTCAACTAGTGATGTGCTTGTTCCAGTTGCATTGTTCTGTTGTACTAGTATAAAACAGAACAGCCTTACAATTAGAGGTAAAGGAACAGAACAACGGTAGAATAGCACAAAAGAACTTCGAAATTTGGGGGTGGGACTGTGGCAACATCAAAATAGAGCAATTTTTTAAAAAATGCAAGAGAACAAAACGGAACAACTGCAAGGGCAGAATAAAATAGAACAGAACAGCTCGCCAAAAATATGGAACAGAGACATCATCAAATCCAACTCGGAACTTTCAAGTGCATAAATTTTTGCATTATTCATGTCAGAGAGAGTGCAAAGGTACTAACTTACGACGACAACATCCTTGTATAGTTGCCGTTGAAAGTAACTCACTGAGATGGTTTGGTTACTGAACCATAAACACACGATAATTTGGAGTGAAGTGCTGCTAATCGAAAGCTCATGAAGCTAAACAGCACAGTACATGTGAGTTGAAATACAACAACGAATGAACAATGAACAATGAAGACAATATTGAAAGAGTTGAATGCACCGAGTGGCAGTCAATATACCACTAGAACACGAACAATAAATATCAAAGTCGCAATGAATAAACGACATAAAAGAAGACAGCTACCATAGTTGTCAAACTGTCGGCAAACGGCGCACAACTAATGCTGGCATTGCAACGATCACCGAGACACGAGCATACTCGCACGGCTTGTGAGTCGGTTTCGTATCGAAATAAATCTGATACCTTCATATCACGACAAATATCATACCTATGTATAGTTTCATACGATTACTAGTTTTGCTTCTAAAACGATTCATTAACTCACTCTTATCTTGTTTCAATTTATTCTATTTTCTGATCTTTACCTGCTGCTCTATGGGAACTGTAGAACTGACATCAAATCCGCTGATACAATTTGAAATTGCTCCGTCATCAGTATAAACCGAATAAGATACCGAAAAAAACTGTTTAGTATGAAATATGTTTATGGAAAGTGTTTAATGAGCAAATTCAGAGGCGGTATATTGATGGCCACATTCTTATCCGATCGATACGGTCGTTTTTAAAACAACCGAATAAGTGGATTAATTTTCAATTTTAAAGCGAACCTCTAAAAGTTTAAATAACTCAGTTCGTTCAATATATAATACAACGGTCAACATCGTCACATATTTCAATGCGCCCTTTCTGAACGATAAAGTAGCACAAGCTCACCTGTCAAAAAGTGCCATAGTCCTGTTGAAGAACCCAAATCGAGTGATTGAGGTCGCGCATCCACGAATTGTCAACTTCTTGCCCGTTTTACGTCCTGAGCGTTTGACAGTGAAAAATTAAACGAATCAGCAATTTCATGATGAATTCGCATCAGTGAGCACTCCAACTATTATACTGTTCATTCAATGCCGCTTTATAGCAGGGCTTCCCAACCGGAGTACACGCACCCCGAAGGGGTGCGAGGGAGGGTGTGAGATAAGGTATACATTAAATTAGGCAAGCACAAAGTTCACAGGTGTAAAGTAGAATTTTAACGTATATATTTTTGAAAAGGCTAGCACGCACTCTGATGGTATGCACCTACCTTCACTACAGACAATGAAAGATACGGAGTGGATGTTGTGAAGGGTGCAAGGACATTCTAACTATTGTTGTAGGAGTGCGAGGACATCTTAAAATTTTCGAGTTGAGAACCGCTGTTTTATAGCCTTATTGATGCCTAGTATGGTTATATTCATAAAAGCATTGCTTGAAGTGAATATCAGATGAATAAATTGCTTGATCATTCAACAGAAATCGTAATCGAAATGTTGATACAACATCATCATAACTCAGAAATGACAAGTAATGAAACTTACCCATAACAATGAAATCCTGAGTGAGTGTCAAGCAAATTGACCTACATGGTATGAGACCCACATTATGAGATCTCATCGGCTCATCACATTGAGATGTGAAATTCTTTGGCTCAAAAAAATACCTGGAAGGCTCAGTTTCTTTAAAATCACGTGAAGCTTGATAGATGCAGCAAACAGTATTCACTTCAAAAAATGGTTCAACCTACCTTGACATAAAACCGTCTTTGAATAATTCTTCGTATATTGGCGACATACACGAAAAACAACGGTTAGTCCTCACGTATCCTTAAAAAAGTCAGTAATTATCCAATGAGTCAGCTACATTGGTGAATACTTCATTTCCAGTTTCATGTCATAACAGCAGTTCTCATATCAATATTTTATGTGATCACATGAATGATGTGTTCGTGATACTAACGGATGCTTATATTCCTATCGTGTCATCATATGGGCAGATGGATGTACCAAAACACATTGATTAATACGGTGATGATATTGACAATAAAAGACCAATTCAGTAAACTGTGATATGTCACTTGGAGTGCACTGAATTCTAAGCAACCAATAAAATATTCATGTTTTTGCACAGGATATGAATCTACTACATGAATTCGGGCTCGTTCAGCAAAACCTAATATGTGTACCTGACCAGAGGTGGGCGCAACTTCGTTAATCGAAGATATTATCATCATTGTTTTAGTAACGATTGTTCGAAGAAGCTAACGAAAGGCCCGTTAAGGCCCTTTAGGCCCGTTAATTCGTCAAAAACTTTTTTAAACATGGAAATAATGTCGTATGCAGTATGCTTTTATATCTAGAGTTTGTTGTTATATTTTCTTTGATAAGAAGATCAACTACAATTTTGGAATTTTTATTTAGTTTGAATATTTTCCATTTTGAGAAAATATTCATTGCAAAAAATTTTGATATATATGTAAAAAAAGACATGAAAGCTTAACTAACTGGAAAATTGTCACTTATGATTAAACGTAGCATTTCTTAAATGAATGTAGATTTTTAAACATTTTATTTAAATGTAAAATGATAAATACCGCCTCATCAAAAAGTAATCGACTAGTGTTCGTTCAATGTGCAATGATGATGCTGTCCATAGATTCCTTGTGTTGCTGTCCGCATAGGTCGAAAGTTTCCGAGTTCAGGAGGGCAGCCGTTTATGTATAAATGCGATTTCATTCACTGTGTCTTCATTCGAGTGTTTGGAAAGAGAAGAGTTATAGGGATGGGATACATATTTCAAGAACGGGAGGACACTCCTTGGTTTAGGTGCAGTTCTTGGAAAATTGAGCTATGTGCAATGGTTATATGAAATGCATGAGAAGTGCTTTGCAGTCATCACGGTTTTTTCCAGATTGTCTTTTAATGATTTTTGAAATGTCCTCAGAGCACTTTTTACTATCCGTACGACTCAATTTACAGTTTAGCGATAAAAAATTCGTGCATATTAGCAGAAAACGGTCATGAGAAGCACAGAATTAATCTGGACGTGATGACGCCTTGGCAAACTTCATAACGCTTGGTTACTCTCTAATATTCTTATAAAAGCAAAACGACACCGTCGATTTCTCAAATCTTTCGGACATCTTACTGCAATCAGTTCCGTTCTTAATTCGAAACAATTTCTGTGACCCGAAATTTTGCTTCACGAAAAAATCACCAAACGCATTGCTTATTTGTTTACTAAACCCGAAATAAGCAATGCATCTATCTGCAAGGTAGAGCGCTTATCGCTAACTGCATCCGAACCAACTGAAGAAAACTCAGTCCTCCAGACAAGACTCAACGCGAGTCTTTCAAAAATTTCGGTTATTTTTTGATCAGTTGACGTATTTTCTGTTGTTGTTTCCATACTTAGAAACTGTTATCAACTTTGCATTTAGAATGCATAAATTAAATAATTTTGTTCTTATGAAAAACGAACCGACGTTAGCTCTTCTGTCTTGTATCAATCTCGGTCGAACAGTTCATTAGTTCAATCGGTATGAACCGAAATTAACGAACAATTAGAGCTGATATCCGTTATCTCATTTTAAAAATTCAACTTTATCTCTGGCTAACGAATTATTGCCGTTAACATAACGTGCTTACGTTAATAATGAATTTTATGTCTTCATTTGATAAACTTCAGTAAAATTCATAAGCTATTTCATAATACCATTCATAAGTAACAATTTCTTTAGGTATGTTACCGTTTTTGAACTACTGTATTGTGTTCGCAGCAAGCTGAGTAGTTTTTGTTATTACATTCCTACTTATAATCGTATTCACAATGCCATTTCTGTGATGGCCATTATTATTAGTACTTCTATTGGTGTTAACCCGATAATACTGTGAGGATGAGTGTAATGTAATCAACGCAACAGGTATTGCTATTTTTGTACATGGATTAGAAACATTCTGATAGTCGATTCAAGCATTGACACGTGCTTGTTTGAATGAACATTTATTGTTGTCGTGAGATCGAAAGAGCTGCTAAAATCTTTGAAAATACCGAAATCCGTGTAGCGAAAATAAACGAAAATGCTTTCTGTATCATATCTACTCTGTATGTGATGTTTACGTTTGGAAGTTTAATGAACGATATCAATGGAAAGTATTGGAATAATAACAATTATAAACAATTACATTACTAATGAAATCTTCATAATTGCACCTGCGAAGAGCAGATGATGAAAAGCAAAAGATGAAAGAAATGAATACCTGAAACAGAAGCGATATTCATGCACGAGAAGATGAGCAGTTGTTGAGTAAATGACTGAGCATTTGCGTGCTTCATTCGCTGCCATTAACGAACGAACAAATCGTATGAGAAAGTTGAAAGCAGTTGCTGGTGTATGAAACGAAATTTGATACAGCATTCCAAGTGTCCAAGAGCTGCTCTACTCGTCGCTCTATTAACTCGACATTATCATCGCTTATCAATGCGATTACTTTATCCGATGTGCATCTCTTCTCAATCTGCATATACTCACAGTTAGTTGTCGCATTGATCCACATTAATCTTTTCAATGCCCAATTAGTCGATTAATTGACATGTTGGCATACATACAAGCATACATACATATAAATAAATATTTTACGTTCACACATTGACTTGCTCAGTTCAGTACAGAAATTCAAATTCAACTAAAAATTCATTTTGAAATATTATGATGTTCTTCGTTAATAGTATATCAATTAATGAAATAAAGAAATAATTAACGAAATAAGTAACTACTGGAAGATTCTAGTTATCATCTTCGAACAAACGAATTCAGCTTTGATTTCCACTTATTCTCAGCATTATTCGAAAAAAGAAAGAATTCATGAATGATGAGTAAGCAGTTGAACTGATTTTGAAATGCAAAAACATGATAACAACGACCATCTACTAACGACGATAAATGAGGATGTTACAATAATCCTGATGACGACAATGATACGAAATTCACTTGAAAATGGTGACCTCGAAAACAGTAAGTGATGACGAGAGTAGTTGCGATGAATATTAATAACGGAGATATTAACAATAGTGCTAATAATTTAATAATAAGTGTAACACTGATAAATAATAATTATTATGATGCTATTATTCTGACGATTGTTATTACTATTGACACCAGTGACAGCAATTCCGAAATGATTTATCCCGAAACGTTTACAAAGTTGTTTAGAAAGCGCTTTTGACACAAAACACGAAAAGTAAATTAACTACTACTCGCTGAGATAGATATATTTTAGCGTTGGAAAGAGAAGCGATGAGTTGAAAATAACAGCAATTGGTATAGATTTGTGTTCAATATCATTATCAACTGAACAGAATCTTAGACGCCAGCTAAATTCGTTTTGTTACGTGATTATCGTGCCACAGCCACACCATCTGGAGATCGCTTCATTTATTTGTTTAAACAGATTTGATTACGAACACAATTACACCATAGTGGTTCATTGTACGCAGTGATGAAATTAAATAAATGCCAAATATACTGCAATGCATGGCAGATAAACAGAATGCAAATCAAAATATACTCGCAGCTCTATTGCATGATTAACTGCAATTATATCATACAAAACTCCGAACGAAACTATGATCAAGAGTTTGAATTCTTTAATTCGAAACCTAGAGTGTGCTTGAATGAGCGGACATTTCCAATTAACACTACTGCAAGTAACGTTGTACGGAGAAAAAAAACATGAACGATGAATGCTAACGCATTGCTTGAATCGCCTCATGAATAATGATCAATACTATAAAATAGCCTCATCATTCCTAGACACTTGTTATTTAAATTATACATACCGACCGAGAGTTTGGTCGTAGGTCAGTAATTTCGAGAACAGTCATGAACTAGCACAAAGCATTCACTTTCTTTTTTAACCGTAAATAAGCATGAATTGCTCATCTTTTTGCTGTGCAAGCTCCGAACATAGCTCGTTACAACGGTTTGTTCGTGCACCGAACAGTTCTTAAACTGAAGCACTGAAGAACAAATTAATTTGTCCCAACCGATTCAATTTTAATTGATGTAAACTGGTATAGCGCAAAATATGGACAGCTTCAAAAAATAAACTTTTTCTACAGTTCAAAATATAATAGAAAATCGGGAAGAGGATCTTTAATTGGAATCAGAGTCATCTCCTTTGGTAACCTCTAGAACAAGGCTTTGGGAAATTGTCTCACAGTCTTCAGTATCTCTAAAAATTTCCCACTAGAACCTAGTTGTGAGTTGCCGGTTTGTTTTTCCGTCAGGACCGTTCTGATGAAAAATGTTTGTTCACCACTTCCAGCTCCGAATTCATTTTAAACGAAACGAATTCTTCACTCTCGTTTTCTCCCATTAAAGTGGAACAACGCCACTTTAGTGACGAAAATCAGGAAAGACATTGTGTCGAAACTCAAAAATGACTGAAATACTTGATGAATGCTGTTCATTAAGTCGAACATTTTGAAAAAATTTCTCAACTTCGATCAAAAACGTTCGTAAACGAAACGGTGTTCATAAGCTGAAAGAAACTTTTGCCGAAAACTTTATTGGTAACTCGAATTGTTCGTAAACTGAAACGTTCATAAACCGAGCCTTAACTCCATAAACATCTAACGTTTTCAAGTGTATCTGAGTAAATATATACAAAATTATTTTAATGAGCCCTTGAAAGTGTCAAATAAAATCAGATATTTGGTTTGAGTTGTTAGAAAACTTTTAAAAAACCATATTCATGAATATTATTCTGTTAAGTACAGTTTAAACTGCTGACATGTTATTGTCATTATATCGAAACTGTTCTCCTGAGAGAGACTTCAGTTTTGATCGCTCTGAATGAAAAATTTTTAGCTCAATTTTTCGCATTAGTCAAACGTCGTAAATTGACGATTACGTGCATTCAGTGGATGTTCGAGTGGCTTGTCCAAGATATTCAAATCAATATTACTACAATAAAAATGTTCTCATCAGAGGTTAATCCAAATGAGGCACGAGGCACTGACACGAGATCACCTCGAAAAATGAACAAGAGTGGGCGACAAAAGAACGCCCTGATAAGAGCGCACGACTAAGAGCACCTTGATAGAAGTGTGCTTTGTCAAAATTGTTATTGGAAAAACTAGCACCGTGTAGAGGTAGCTGAGGAATACAGTTCAGTCCGAGTCACGAAAGTGCACTAGGAGTGATGGAAAAATAGAGACCGTCTATGGACCTCCACCGTTTGAGCACATAGAGGACTCGTCCATCCTCCAAACATAACTTATGTTTCTTACTCAACTCTCAGTGATCCTCACTAGGTACTTGATATATCGTCAGATTCTGCGCATTTATTGCTTGGAAAATCTTGATAGCAATGACAATGATAATCGCGAGTTCGAAATTTTCCATTCCATAAGAACAGAACAAAGTCATTTCTGAATCGCATTTCAAATTTCTGTATGTACGGAAGAAATCAATATGAGCATAATATGGTCAAAGAAACGTTACATCATAGAAACTAGATTTACAAACAATTTGGGTGATGAAAAAATTTTCGGCGAAAATTTGGTTCGGTTTCTGGCCATTTTTAACCAAATTCATTAAATCTTTTGTCGTAGACGTACGAGAAGACTCATGATAAAGTTCTGACTGTTTCATAGAGTCTTCTACTCAGTGAATAACACTCGTCTAGTATTTCAGTTAATTTTGACGGTCGACGCAATATTTCCTGATTTTCTTTCCTTAAAACGGTGAAGTCCTATTCCTGAATGAGCATTCTAGGTGTCTGCAACAAAAGTGAAGGGATCGTTTCATTTTTATTGAATTTGGAACTATAACTGGCTAGCAGTCAACTTTCGTCAGAAAGAACCTTGGGCGGATAAACTAGTTAATTAAATCCACGTTCTAGAGGAAAAATACCGAAAGATGACCATGAGACAATCTCTGCGAGCACTGTTTCCGAAATTTGTTGGAGGAGATAATTCTGATCAGGTTAAATATCATGTTCTAATTTTTTTGACATGTTCTCAACTCTTGGAACAATCTCTCAACAACATTCTAAGGTACCAATACGAAATTCCAGTCGACCGGCTAGAAGGAATTAATTCGTTTAGCACTAATTCCCCTCGAAAACACATTACGGTTCACGATCAATTCGGTCTACGAACAAACTGTTGCAGTGGAATGTGTTCGTAATCTGAGATTCCATTTCATTAATAACAAATGTAAAAACTTTTTAAGAATATGTGCAATAACAATATAATAATGATAGTTACAGTAGGGCTGACTTGGCGCCAAATTAAACCCGAGGTCCCCTAACCTCGTGACGTCTTGAAAGTAAAAGATAGGTTCGAGAGCTTCGAAAATTTCGCGCACACTCGCAGGCCTCGAACCCTACCTCAGCTAAACAATGGTGAGAAGAGTTGGTGCTTATTTCCTCAGCAATACTGGCAGTTAATAATTGGTGCAGGACTGACAATAGCCAACATAGAAGTGATCACTCAACGCTGAAATATTATATAGGCAATGCCAGTTCAAAACAGGCACCTGATAGTCATGCAGCCTGGTTTTTTCGAAGCTCAGTCAAACATCACTGCTCTCTTGTCTTCACCTGAGGCTCACGCATAAGCTGAACTTGTATAGGCCCGATAGAGCATCCTATAACTCGCTCCATCTTCGAGAAGTAATGACGAGCAATCCCTATCAGATGCCTGTTTTGAACTGGCATTGCCTATATAATATTTCAGCTTTGAGCGGCCACTTCTATGTTGGCTACTGTCAGTCCTGCACCAATTATTAATTGCCAGTCTTGCTGAACAAATAAGCACCAACTCTTCTCACCATTGTTTAGCTGAGGTAGGGTTGGAAGCCTGCGAGTGTGTGCAAAATTTTCGAAGCCGCTCATAAAACAGTCCGTTGGAATTAGCAAAATGATTCATCGTTCGAGAGTAAAGAATTGCAATCTATGGAAAAACACACAACCATTATCGTCATTCGTGTACGCAGTTTCATAAGATAGCTTCTGCTTGTGCTCACAGCATAAAACCCCATGAAGAAAAGGAATTTTCACTCGTCCTTCAGCTAGCTCATGAATTGATTTGAGTGTATGGAAAAGGGCTGTAAGTTTCCTTCATAAAACGTTTGGTATTCTCACGAGAAGGAAAACAGTCTCAATTTAACAAGAAAAATGGAATGAGCAGATAAAGAAAAATGGAATAAATTATAATTTCTTGCAATTCACGTAAGAAATTATAAAGAAATTATAGTTTCTTGCGTGAATTGCAAGAAATTATAATTTCCTATAACTATGCAATGAAGAAATTAAGAAATCATAATAAAGAAATGAAGAAATCAAGTGTTCGGATTCCTTAAAAATATCAGAAAAAAGAACACTCTCTTGCATTATTCAGAATTTCGCTTGTCTTGCTATGTGTAAATGCTCGAAGTATAAAGCACCGGATATTTAAAAAAAACTGAAGACACTTGGGATACTTGCTTCAAGTCATTGATGAAAAGGACCATTCCAGCAGCTAAGATTTTATTCAAGCCTCTTTTTAGGTGGTCTTCAAGTGAGTAACATGAACTCATAATGATAACAGTTATTGTTAATTATATACGTTTAGCATCAAGCATGCATAGTCCATGTTCGATGGTTTCTTTCACACGCAATCGTCTATGTCACATTCTTATATCTTATCGATTGCTGGTGTAAGGTGAATTAGTGTTTAAGCTGAAAAGCGAATAGCGTGAGCGTGTTACTTTTTCAGAGAGTTTTGATTAAATTAAATATAGCAATGATGCAATGTGCTTTAAATTCAACAAAATGTACGTCATCAAATGAAAAATGTTCATCTACAGCGTCATGTATAATTGAAAGCATGTTTGAAGTGGATCAATGACGATTTGACGGCACTGATGCTTTTCTACTTAAAATTGCTGATACATCACTACATTTCCACTGCACCGATATACTACTGCATTTTTAACTCCACCAAGAATCCGGTATACTATTTTACCCATACATTTCACATCAACTATAGCTGTACTTATACTTTTGTCGTGAACGGTGCACACCGAGACAAGTCGTTTCAAACCAGTCAGAATCATTTCCAGATTTCCGAACATTTTGGATTCGTGATCCTATGGCTGTGAAAATAGAAGATAGTTCAGGTTTATTTTAGTTGAGAATTTATTCATTCAAAACTGAACATCAAACACCAAGAAAATAATTGTTCTTGTATTGAGCTGGAATGTGCACAGCATTGTGTGACACGCACACTTTCAAGAAAAACAGTGGAAAGTACAGATGAAAAGATGATTTCAAAAGAAAACGTGATATCAATGACAACTGTAACAGCGTAGGTGTTGTTCAATATGGTAACTCCGAATATTTCATTCATATTGAATGTTCTGCAACACGACTTTAACGAGGGGATTCTATCTACGTGCTAGCAGTGGGATAATTTCAAGTTCTGAAAATCATCTAGCCAAAAATTTTGAATGTGAAAAAGCGACAAACAGAAAATGTTTCATTACTGATTATAAATTAAACCATCGACAACAGATTATGGAGATGCGTAATATTGTAAACGAAACGAAGCAATGGGTGTAAGAATGCTGATTACAATTAACAATGACAATGGTAAAATGACAATGATTATAGCAATGAAAGAACAAGTAAATGCAGTTCATTAAAACAAATTCAATTATTTCCTCCATACAGAATGAACATTAAGTTAATCTCTACAATCTGAAAATTAAGAACGACATGTTGAAAAGTGTCCGTGTGAAATAACTATGAACTGAATGCTTTATAGCAATGGTCATGAATGATGTTATTGAAAACTGGTAATAGACATAATTTATATTGAAATGTATCAGTGCAGTATAAACTCCCACTTGCGATTTAGAAACAAAATCTCATACCTTTGCACAGAAAAGCGGTGTACCTAAAATGTCTAGTTCACAAATTTAGTTGCACTTTGCCCCAGAGAACTAGTATACCAGCGTATTTCTACATTCCATCAAAGTCTGGCACAATATTGTATCTTGACCAGTAAAAGTACAGGTACAACACACTACTTTTTGGAACAAAGACATCACTGACTGACAAATAGCTCAATAGATATTTTATTTGAATTTCACTACTTACTGTACCTCATAAAACTACTCTCAAAACTCTAAACTGACAGCATTCACTAATTTATGCTGTTGTATTCTAAAATTTGCTGAACGAATTCTTGAAAAAGTATCTGAACTACAAAATAATAATGAAGACGATAACAGTAATGATAACGATGATAATAATCACAATTATAATATTATTACTGTTTTTAATTCCAATCATCATCATTATTATTGTCAATTTCATTGTTATAAATAATACCATTAATATAATTGCCATGAGTTGGTGATAGTAATCAAGCATAGTTGAGTGTTAAAAAGTTAGGACTATTTTTGAAGAAAAATGCTAAAAAAAAAGCAAAATAAACCGTAGAACCAGTGCACAACCCTCACAAAGCCATACAAAGTGGCCTGTTGGGCAGTCAGCTTTCATCTGAACTTGCTCAATAATAAGCAAATTAATGAGGAAATTTACCAATGAACAATTGAAAGCAATTCAAAAAACACCACTTTCAGACGCATAGTTGATTTCATTGGAATATTCATTAAAGAAGCTCTTTCAGCTCATTGTCGTCTAATCCACAATCTTTGCCTAAAACAGATCGCATCACTCGTCCGTCAGCTGTCATAAATCCATCCATCTTCTCATTAGCAACTGTGAACACATTCACTAACACATTCCTTTTCACACATACAACCAACTCGTTCAAATCGCTCGCTATTGATGTAATTGAATAAAAATCAAAATCAACGATCGATAATTCTGCTCTACTTGTTTTTCACTTTCAAAATTTATCTAAAATTGTTTCGTTGATCAATCCAACAAACATTCATTCAAACCAAGCAATTAAGCATAGCCATGACCTATATTCATTTCAGTCACGCATCATCATGACACACAAATTGCATTCTATCAAAAGCGTAGTAATGTGATAAATGTTCAGAGATAAAATGAAATTAACTACAAATTGCAATGGCTGTGTGTTCGTGTTAATGAACAATAACTCAGAAGTTGCAGCAACTAAAAAGTTGCAATATAATAATAATAGTGATAATAATAATAATAATAATAATCTTAACAATATCAATACTAACTAAGAACAATAGCAATAATAATAGGAGTAATATTACTATTACAGTTATCATTTATTATTATGAGTTACTATTATTATTGTTATTATAATTCACTATTATTATTGTTATTATTATTATTATTATTATTATTATTGTTATTGTTATTGTTGTTGCTACTGCTGCTGTGAGTATTGAAATGATGATCGTTAGGGATATTCTCGTGATTACTATTCCATCCAACAGTATAAGGAGTAAACTTAAGTTTGACAGGTGTAACGTAAAAAATGCAGAAAACCCTTCCATAACCGCTAAAATCGTTATGTAACTCTCGTAAATTGAATGTATCAAATGAAGATGGTCGCAAACAGACGCGAGAGTCGTTCAGCAGCTAATGCAGTCAAAGAAGTTGAGTGCATTGTCGCAGAGTTGGTCGGTTGCTACCGACCGAAACCAAGAGAAACTGATCGGTCGGTGGTTATCGAAAATCGGCTTTAGATGGCCGTCGATCGAAACCATAAGCGAACGCGTCTGATTGCTCGCTGGTCACCAAGTCGCTGGATCAACTTTTTTTGCCGGAGGCGACTGCGTAGATGGCGCGATATTTCAAACTAATTTTTTAAAGTGAAATTTGCTCTCATTCAAAAAGATACGATTTTGGGGGATGAGACCATGAATAGTTTGGAAATTGAAATTCATGCACTGCGGCGCTTAAGGCGGAAAATTTTCGCATAGCGACCCTTTCAAGTGATTGTTCTGGAGCGAAATTTCACACGGGTCATTTTTAAACCAAAAGCCATTTTCTCCACGGTCCGAGGCTGCGTCTTTCAGCGTTCCCTTTTTCCCATGCGAAAACTCGTCATCCAGGTATATATTTATTTGTATGTAATTTATGCACATGGATTTATATTCAATCATCCATGTATATCTGAATAAATCTAATCGTTTAATCAGGATTCACTGTTTTCTATCCTTTTCAATATTGACATCTGAAACTAATTCTGTTTGCCGTCATGAACAAGTTTGGCCATAGCTTTCGTTCATTCATTCTGCTGAGCACTTCTTCAATGCTCATTATATTGTACTTTCACAGTTACCAGCGAATTTCGGTCAGTGGCCCTCGAAAAGCGATGGTCGTCGACCGAAACCGAAAGAGACTGATCTGTCGGTAGTTACCAAAAATCGGCTTACGACGGCCACCGACTAAAACCGAAGTCGGTTGACCGCTCAGTGGCCACCAACTCGCTCGTCAATCGATGGCCATCGACTGATGAATTGTTGTCATTGCAGTGGGCTCTGTCCCATGCTCTAGCAGACGTGATACTAGGTCGCTAACAGACAAATTTATGGGAACAACCACTAAAACATCGTTCTATGCATTTCTCATATAAGGAGGCGCAGACGTCGGTTTTTAAATGTCATATTTCCCCGACAGGTGTAACAGAAAAGGATTTCGGTGAGGTTAGTCGAAGGTAGAATGTTTTTCTTGCGAATGTTCACATTGTGTCCATTCCTTTTCCCGTCTGCGAGGAGTGGGATTCAGTTGCGAAACTTAAAGGTAATGAGACTTTTGTAGAAGTTTCGAGTTCTGAAAGAAATTTAAATTGATCGTTCGCTTGTTCCTAATTTGTCAAGCAGACTCGATTTGGTGACGTTTCCCTGTCAATAATTATGCAATGTCCTGTGCAAAAAGTAGTCTGTGCAGCTTTTACATAGATTCCACTGAATATAATGCGTTTCGAATAATTTCAGTGCCCATTGAAGGAAATTCAGTAAGTCAAATTTCCGCTGCCACCGACCGTAACCGATTCTTGGAGACCACCGAAAATCGGTTGCTCATGAATTCCGGTGCCGCAGACTGAACGGAACATGACTGATCGGACATCGGCCTCGACAAAGCGATCGTCGATGACCATCAACCGAAATCGATCGGTGCTCAGAATTTGATTTGTCGGTGGGCATCGATCGATAAATGTTCAGTTGGTGACCACCGAAGAAATCTTTCGGTTCCCACCAGTGTTCGTCGGGGAACAGGGTCCCCGTCGGGGACCCCGGCGGGGAGCGCTCCCCCCCGCGCAATTTGCTCCCCGACTTTTTCGCGGGGACCCCCCCATCGTGCAAAAGATTGCTCCCCGACGAACACTAGTTCCCACCTTTACGTAAAGACTTTCGAATGTGGTTCGTTAGGTTTCCGAATGTTATCATTTATTCAAGGACCTAGTAATGCAAATCAGTTGTTAAGTTTCATTGATTTTGACAATTTAATACCATTTTGGATGATAATCGCGACTTGAGACACATTAATCATTAGGCGTTCTATACTTTTGTATGTTGAGATAGGACATAATTCTGTATGGTTTCCGAGTATAAATAATCCTGCCTCTAGGAAAACGTCACAAAGAGTAGTGCTGACGAATGGAAAAGGTGATGCAAAATAATAATATTAGCGCTTCGTGGAAAATGCAGATAAGGACTATATCTGGATGCAGACTTACTTGGAATAGGCTCAGGTTCTAACCTAAGTTCGCTTACAGGCTTACGATGGAGCACAGGTTTAGACAGGCTGAAACCATTATTCACCTATGGAATTTTATGTAAGTTTATCTAAATACCCATCAGTTATTGTTTTACGCTCTAACTAAAGCAAACAAAAACTGAGCAATATTTTGCGTTTCGCCAGAAAAGGAAACCTCGAAAAATACACATACATCAGGCTGGAATGAGAAAAAATGAATAATTCGATATCATAAGATTTTTTGCGTGAAGATGAATGACAGCACGCTGCTAACGTGATTATGGCATAAGGTAAATGAAGTGGAATGATAGATAAATTGTGTTGAAGTAGGAACGTTTGATTCAGAAATGAGATGAATTAATAAGACAATCATGAAAATCAGTTTAAGCAACTGAAAAATAGTTGAGAGCTTAATGTGATATGCTGGGAAAGTGTTTTAGTGAAGCCATTCGAAACAGATTCATCTCTTTCCTTTTGAATCAATAATAACTTGAGCATTTGTCTATGTAACTCAATGAAAAGATGCAATTATTAATTAATGAAGATATCAGTCACTATCATTCTTTTCATGGAGCGCTTCACGTGAATGGCTTCATAAATTTTGATGAAGATGTATCCCTCAGAAATGATCTGCAGAATAGAGCACATATTTACTACGAGTCAAATAAGCTTTTCTGCCTTATCAGTTGTTCTTCTACGTTCAAACTACAGCAAATGAAAATCGAGCAACATTTTGCATTTCGTCAGAACTGGAAACCTCGGAAAGTAAACACGCTTTATTTTTCTCATGAATTAATGACAAGAGTTGAAACAAAATTTTAAGTTCATTGCCAACTCAGAGATACGTGGCGACAATCAGGGTGAAGTATGACAATAGATTACATTTAAGCTCAGGCTTAGTGAGAAGCTCATAGCGAAATGAGGTATCTATGGAACAAATAGATGGTTCATTCTTTCTGTTCCACATTTTTGGCAAACTGTATGATGCTCTCACAGAGCTCACGTATAAACATACAGTTGTTTACTGTTTAAACAAGAAAGTATGCACACAGAAATGTAACATCATAACTGTTTGAGGGAGGAGGGGGAAAAAAGGAAATGGGATATAAAATCGAGAAAAAAAATTTTTTTTCAGCCCCGACAATCTTTGAGCCGACCACATTTTCGTCCTCGACTGCAAAATTGCGTCCTCGATTTTCCCCGTCCCCGACTTTTTTCCGTCTAACTAACCGCACTAACTTGAGAATCACACTCATCATTTGAAAGCAAATGAAATGGCTTCCTGTGATAGACCTACTATAAATTTGTAGTTATGTGTAACTTTAATTTGATCATAGATACGCTTCTTAAACAACAAACATAAAAAGAAAAGTATGACAATATAATTTATCTATTAATGGCGCATCAGAACAGGTGATAAATACATATTTTTAAAACACTTACGCTACTAATTTGGTGCTCACAAGCGATGATGCCAACATCTGAAAAAAATTGACTCAACTCCGGCTTTGTCTTCGCAGTTCTGAAATTTTGGCTTCAGCTTCAGCTCCAGCTCCGGCTCCGCCCTTGATGGAAATCCTTTTTCGGCTTCGCTTTTTCAGAGTGCAGGCTTCAGCTTCTAGCTCCACATTTTTCAAACTTACGACTCCTCATTTTAAAATTTTCGCTCCGATTCGAGCTCCGGACCCAGGTTTTCTAATTTCTGAACTTAATTTGTATTTTTAAACTTTCGGCCACGGCTCTAGCTCTAATAGTTAGTTTTGTTCTTAGTGAACGCGATTGTAAGGAGTTTATATATATGCAACGAATGTATTGCGATCAAAATGAATCGAAAGAGAGGAATTCTCATTTGAATAAAAAGCAACAAAAAATGAATAAATTTGCTGATACTTTAATCCAGTAAACTTAATTCAATTGAGCGATTTAATAATTAAACGAATTGAAAAAATTAATTTGTTAATACATTAATTTTGCAACAATTCAATGCAGTAATATGATAAAAGTAACACAATAGCAGTAATTATACAGAAGACCACATTGTCGATAGTTGCGAGTGATAAATAATACTAATGAGAATGCTTACAAGTTGGAGTTGAATTGAAAAGGGATACCGCAAAACGAGGTATTCCCTCAAGGTTCACGGAAAAGTATAGAGAGATGGATGGATTCCTCCATCCCTCATTCCCCCAGTTCAATTGTATCTGATGGTGAGATGATGTTTGCTGAAGTTTTACCACTTCTGACGTATCGCTTCTTTGCCTAATCGTAAGCATTTAACATACTACGAACAATGCTTGCATCACTTTCATACACGATAAGCAATCTTAACGATAGCTACTCTTTCACTACAAGTTTTGACAATTTTCAGAAGTCAGATCTACTGCAGTCCAATTTTCAGCTCTAGCTCTGGGTTCGCATTTGTGAAAGTTTTGGCTATGGCTCCAGCTCCGCATTTTTCAAAACTTCGGTTCTAGCTGCAGCTCCAACTACTCATTTCTTAAAATTTCGGCTCCAGCTCCGGCTTTGGCTCCAGCTTCAAAATTTATTTGTTCCGACCCGGCTTTGAGGCAATATAGGTCCTAAAAAACATTATCATGCAGATCTTAGCTCCGGCTACCGGATGTTGCTGTGATTTTTTTGGAAAAGGCAAAGCAATTTTTTTCTTCCTTTTGAGCTTGGGCATCACTGCTCAGAAGTGATTTATTTGAAGTCATTATAAACAAAATAAATTACTTATAAGCACTGACTTGAAGTGAAAGTAGTATCTGAACCTTGAAGTGTGAAATTCTTAACGTTATTCTCATCTGGGAACAACCGGCATTAATGCGTTAAGAATAAATAAAATGTGAACTTAGATAATTAGAATTTTTGGATGAATAGCAAGCAAGAAAGTGTGGTTGAAATGAAGAAGGATATAATTCATTCACTGAAGCGTCTGATTAGGACACATGACACGAACAGCAGCATTGTGTTATGCCTTCCTTCTCGGTGAATATTATGATTTCTTCGGAACACAAACACGAAAAGAGAAACTAAAAGAGAGAATGCTGGGTTGGTTCATTTCGTTTAGGTGGATGGATTATTGAACACTGATTGAATGCTTAATCCCTTCATTACGAACCGACCGACTCACTCGCACACTAACCATCTTCTTCTTTTTTAAAACCCCAATGTTTACGCATCAGCTATCATCTTCTACCTATTTCATTATGTCCGTCCATTTCAAACCAAACGATGTACGAACAAATGTGTGTGATAAAGATGATACGATACCACTGAATAATTCTATGAAGCATCCATATTTTAATGAAATGATTACTGAATTCTCGTACTTAACTTAATGGAAAAAAGAAAATTGAATAAAACCGAGCGATAAATGGGAGCACAGAGGGTATCTGAATCAAGGGAGAGGAGCAGATATGAGAGATGCTTGAATATGTCTCTTTCGAAACAACGTTCGTGTTTCTCATTGCTATTATCATCATATTATTATGAACCTTATGACTATTAGAGACTTATCATGAGACGTTTAAGACACATCATTAACTTATCATAATATTAGTGACGTGATGATGAAGACATCTTAATGAGAATGATACTTTCAGATTGTATTAATGGAAATTGCTAGAGATATTGGCTTCTGAGACTACTACTAGTTGTAATGAATAGCTAATGTTGCATTCAGAGAACAGATTTTTGCAGAAATCGAAAATTGAAACAAAAGGATGGACAAACGAAGTAATTAGGTTAATAGTAAATGCTGTATAATTAATTAAAAATAAACTCATCGGATTCTTGTTGTCAGTTGAACTCAAACATCAGTTTTTAATTGTTAATACATTAGAACAAGAATCAGTGTCGTAATCAGTTTATGTATTCCATCTCATTAAGAATAATTAATGGTAATAATAATAATATTATTATTATTATTGTTATTATGAATAATAATGATAACAACAATAATAAGAATAATAATAATTTAATTAATAAGAACTTAATTACTATTGTTATTATCGGTATATGATTATCAGTACTATCATTGTGGTGATTGCTATCACTGTTATCAAGATTGTCGTCAATTTTCTCATTACTTTCGAATCGTCCCGATGGAAATACTCAATGAAGAGAACCGTAGTAGATTTGACAAAATCCAGTGGGACTATAATTCAAAAGTTTAATGGTACTTTATGCAAATGAACCTCATGACGCACTTATCTAGCACGTTATTAATAGCTTTAGCAGTGAGAAGTGTGTTTCTGAAAAGGTTATTTTCAGATAAAATGAGTCAAAATATGACGGAAATATTATGACATCTGTCTGATACACCACTCGGCTCCAAGCAAAACTCTTGCCGTTTGCGTGGGAACGTCTTACTCGAAACCGAGTGGTTTACTCAATGTCATTGATGATGTCCAGCTTGAGCCAGGCTACAATTTGGCTTGTATCTAAATATCTTTTTTTAAGTAATAACTCAATTACTAAGCCAATAGTAAGGTAAGGACAATAGCAATAGTAAAGGTAAATTAACAGTAGTGGTCACGTTTCGATCACTTTCTTGCGCGCAGATATGAAAGACAAAAAGTAAATATTTATTTTCGAATATAGTATTAGCAAAAGTAACAACGGAGCATTTCGACGGCCGTAAAAAGCCAGCATCAGCCGTAAATTATGCAAGCACACTAACAATGACAATGAACGAAGCATGAAAACGGAAAGTTAAGTGTAGTTTGAGGGATGGATTTCATACGAAGTTAATGCCGAAGATGCTATGCAGATAATAACATAAATATTTTGTTGAGGAAAGTTTGCAAAAAAGTGTTCATTATCAAGTACTTCATCATAGTTGCTCTGTTATAACGAAACAAAATAAAATACTTATCATATTCCAGATGACACATTTCTAGAAATCTAATTTCATCTCATTAATCAGCCCAAAAATTATTTAAAATTTTTTTGTATATCAGAAGTGCATAGAAGAATTTTTTGATGCTCTCGGTTTTCTCTTCATCGTCGCGAAATGACTAGCATTCAATGTTAAATAGCATTCAGATGAAATCAGTATCATGATCCAAATGCTTAGTTACATGAACATGACTATTATTTATCAACTGTATTACTTACTGCTTTGAAAATTTACTGGGCAATTGAACAGTTACCGGAATTAATAATAAAGAAATTGGAATTGGAATATTGCTCATTTATGGAAGATAGAGAACACATGAGTAGATATCGATAAGCAATTTTTGATCAATAACAATTTCCTCACAGCGAACGAATTTTAATAGCGTTCAGTTCTGATTTGTAGCCACTCCACAAAAAACCACTGCTTCAGAAAACGTGAGGTATTAACTGTGTGCTACAACTGTGCTTACTCGCTGGAAAATTTCTGCTCTAACGTGAACAATTCCCACTATATGGTAATCTGTTGTTCTGTAGAGAACGGAGAATCTCGAGAAAAGACCACGTCCCGTTTCCCCATCTTCGTCCCTGACATCGTTCAGGATGACCGCATTTTCGGGGTCACCGATTGCAAATTGCATCACCAATTTTCCCGAAGTTGTCGGGAACCCGATCCCCAAAGTTCCATCGAAAATTGGATCAGTCTGTTAAAATCGTGAAGTTGAAGCGATTTGAGCAACATTGTTTGCATATTTCATGCGATACTGTAGTCCTTATAAGCGTATTCTGCGAATTTTTAAGTTTAACTCTTTGAGATGCTGTGGTTGTGTTATACAATAGTTTGGTGTTGTTTTATACTGTGGCTGGGAACCTATCTACTCTGCAAAGGCTCAACAAGGCAAAAAAAGAGGAGCTTTGGTCAGCGGGAGTGTAGCGTAGAAACATGTGGTTTTGGGAGAGCAAATTGAAAACGGTATGAAATACATTTGCTCGATCAGTGCAAAGGAGCTCATTATGAAACAGTCATCACCAAAGCGTCTCGACCACCTACGTATTAACCGTGCTAGCTAGGTGGATGTTCGGAAGAAGAAAATGAAAATAATGAGTAGTGACTAGTGTTCGTCGGGGAGCAGTTTTTCGCACGGGGGAGGACCCCGTGGGGAGAAAATGGACGGGAGGATTCCCCGCAAAAAGGTCGGCGAGCAAATTGCGCGGGGGGGACCCCGTCGGGGAATGACCGCTCCCCGTGTTCCCCGACGGGAAGGACGGGGAGCATTTCAGCTCAATTTTTTAAACAAATTTCAATTTTTTGGAAACTTTTCTTTTTTAAGTAGTTCTCTTTCAAGTGCACCTTATATTCACATTTCAAAACAAACAACAAGACAATATTGGAAATGTTGCAGCGGTCTTTCACCATTGTCAGTTGATTGTTCGCGATATTCGCGAAGGTTCGCGCTCCCCGTTCTCCCCGACGGGGAGCGAAACTGGACGAAGGGGTCCTCGAGAAAAGGTCGGGAAGCAGATCGCCCGGGGGAGGGTCCCGCGAAAAAGTCGGGGATCAGATTGCGCGCGAGGGGAGCGCTCCCCGCGTTCCTCGCCGAGGACCCCGACAAAGAGCCCGTTCCCCGACGAACACTAGTAGTGACTGTTGCAAAGTTAATGTCTTTCATTACCACAGCAACGAAATGTTTCTAGTTATTTCCGTATCATGAGAAGAAAATGGCAATCCTCTTCCATTGTGACAGAGCTTTCTATGTAAACTGTAACTTAGCTTAAAACTTCAGTGATAAACACAGACGCATTCTGCAATGTGGGAAAGAAGAAATTTACGTTCTTGTCATTTCAAAATGCTATTTACTTTTCTTGCCAAAGACCACGCATCGTTTTGTTTCTTCGTTTGGTAAAATACGATATTAGTATCAAAATCGCATTATGTCTTTTCAGTTACCCTTTTTTATCTTATACATTGTTTCATTTCGATGCTTTTCCAACCTATACTCTTGTCTTCAAGATTTTAATGACTTCAGTTTGAACGTTACATTTCGGGGAAAATTAGAAGATCGAGAACGACGACGAAGTCACATTTTTCGAAGCCCTTGTCTCTTCGGGGTTCCCCATCTGCAAATTTCTCCTCCGACTTTCCCTGTCCCAAACTTTTTGTATTTCCCCGCAATACATTAGTCTAATGAATGGACCACATCCTTGAATGTCAGCAACGTTTTGCAATTTTTGGCATGGACTTTATCGATGATCTTAATATTGATATATGCATTCTAAATGCATGAGAAACTGTGTTAGAATCACTTTTCATTTGGTATGTCTGTGCATTCGGCATGGAAAATGCATCTTTGAGACGGGTAAACGTATGCAAATAGCTGAACTTTATTACTGGTTCACCTATGGGCAGATTATGGTACAACGGAATAAGTGTCGACCAAAACGAGAGTATTTCAGCGTTTTGGAGAGAATAAGAAACTTTCACAATCATTTTTCTTCTACTTCATACAGGAACATGATGCTGGAGTAGTCATCAGAATAAGGCTGCTTAAAAAGAAACACTTCAAATATTCTGATATAAACAGAATCGCTGGACACTTATATATTTTTATGTAGCTAGAGAATCTGAAGATTGTGAACAATAAATAAGTTTTACAGATAATCAGATGTGTGTTAGAAGCAGCCGAAATTCCAACTGTTCCCAATCCGAAATTTAAGAATCTCTATTTCGAGTTTCCGAAATGAAATCCGCAATGTGGACAATTTCTGCGTTCGAAATCGAAGTTCCGAGGATGAAAATCGAAATCATACTAGAGAAGTGCAAGATCAGTTCCTGATTTGTTTTTCAGCGTTCCGTATTCACTGAACTTTTACATTGAAGATCATGAAATTACTTTGATTATGGACTGATTAACGTATATGGAATGCATAGAAATGAGCTGTACAATGCAATCTTTCCAACAGTGAGGTGTCTTCCGGCATTAAGATGTTCATCTGAACCTAAACATATTTGCCGGAAAACATGCGTACTTTTCTGAAACTAGAGTCTCAAAACTCTATAATTGCAAAGAAAACTGCATTATTAAAACGGCATTATCTGTTCTATGGTTTTGTCGTTGCGGTGCTTTCTGTTCTGTCCTACAGACTGCTTTATTTCAATGAATTTACAACAGATATTCCACTTTTCAAGCGTTTTCTAACTCAAGCTCAAACGTTTCATTTTCGTGGAAAATTCAAGAATCAGGAACAGGAATGCGATTGAGTTTTTTACCCGAAGTTCCTTGTTCCCCGTCCCCGACTTCAAAGATTTATAACTGCAGACTCCGTTCTTGATTTTTTTTGTTCATCTTCGAAAATACACTATCTTGATTTGCTCTCACATTAATCGACAAAACTGACACGATTCCATGTGTTTCTCGTTTCAGTGGCATGTTTCCTTTGAAAACGCAACAAAAATTTAGCGACAATTGTTTACTTTGGTGAGTTGGTGTACCAGAAGCCAAAATGCACATTCGTACGCGCGCGCGTCCGAATGTTGAAAGGTGGCAGAACGAGAGGAAAACGCTTTCGAGGTGTGCATAAAATGAATAGAATGAATGTAGCCGTGAAAGCTAACAAGGTGAAATTATCATAGCTCAACATTCGCGACTGATTCCAAATTCAATTCTCTACAAACTGTGAACGTTTCAAGAAAATTCATCATGTAGTTTTCGAAATTGTGACATAAAATGAATCTTCATTATGAGAAATAATGCATTAGCAGGCGATTGAAGTGGAAAAAGTAACCGAACAGAAATTCCGTCGGCCAATACCCTGTAAGACATTGGAAAGAAAATTTCTCTACAAATCAGAAAATTTTCAGCAAAATTAAACGTTTAGTTTTCGAAATTTTAACTTAAAATGAATCCTCAATATGTAAAATATTGCTCTAGTGAGCGACTGAAATGAAAACAGTGTCGGAACAGAAATTCCATCGGCCAATGCCAAATAGTCTATTGGAAAGAGAATTAAGTTCTTAACAAACCAGCAAACTTTCAGCAGAACTGAAAGTTTAGTTTTCGAAATTCTTACCACTCCTTTTCTGCTCGTTCAATAACTTCATCACTCTTTTTATACACTTGCCTTTTCCCATCGGAAATTGTAAGGAACTGTTCCAGTAACACCTGAAGAACAACATTTTTCACTTCATATTTATACAGTAACGTGTCATTCAGCAAACTGATTGGAAACAGATGGATTAACACCAGCAGATAACATGAAATAGGATCTGTTATGATGGTAAACATAACAGAACAGAATCTACTGGGTTAAATTTTATTCACCCATGCTGGATAGATTGTTTCTCTATCCACTGGAAATGAGTCTCCAGTCATTTATTGACATTAATTGGAGGGATGTCAACCGCATCAACAACAGAAACTGAGTGAGAGGTACTGGCCTCAAGCAACAGAAAGAGATTTACGACCACAACAGACAGAAGTGGTAGTGCTTATATCGCTGTGCAGCATTTGAATATTTGAATGAGAGAGAGGTTATGTAAATGTGGCTATGACAAGATACAAATTGTTTTAGGAATACTGGAAAATGTGTGGTGGATCAGTGAGCTGCATTGGATTTCACATGAGACTGTCCGATGATGTCAGTCTCGTCGGTCGATGTGGCGACTCACTTCCTCCTTATGGTTGTCTGTATTGGTTTTACGTTGAGTGCGGCTTTTTCTGAACACATCCATAGTAAGATGAACAGTGTTTTGACAGTATTCTAAATTACCATGGTGCACCATCAAAACAGAATGTAGCGAATGTGATGATGGTATCATGCATGAAAAATTCATTTGCATTATTGCATGAAAAAATGCATTATTATGTTTAAACTACATGTTAACAAATAATACCTCGTTCAAAGCTTGCCTTCATGCGCATAGCAAATCAGTTGCTCGAAACTATTCTGAATGGGCAATGGTGACACTCACTTGTAATCGAACGGGTTTGCATGGAACCTCAGTATTTCCAGTTAATCGAAATCAGTTACGTTTTACATTAATTACAATCAGTTCACTGCAAACGCGAACCTTCATTCTGAATATCTCCGCCGGTAACATCGTTGCAGTCATCCTTGGTAGTGTAATCATGATAGCCACAGCCATCACCAACGTCATCTACCATGATTTTCCGGACACCCAGAACATATTCTTTCTCACACCACGATTCTATCCAGGAAGACCATGATGAGCATTACCGCACACTTCTCCTTCCACGTTGCTACGGTACATCGTTACAATTGTTCGCAAGCGCAATATTTCTCACAATGAGGATTCATGTCCAGTTACAATTTCGAAAACAAAACGTTTATTTTTGCTAAAAATTTGCTGGTTTGTAGCGAATTGAATTCTCTTTCCAACAAACTATTTGGCATTGGCTGATTCCTGTTCCGGCACGTTTTCCATTTCAATCGCTCGCAAAAGCAATATTTTGCATACTGAGGCTTCATTTTAGGTTACAATTTCGAAAACTAAACGTTTAATTTTTCTGTAAATTTGCTGGTTTGTAGAGAATTGAATTTTCTTCCCAGATTTACCTCATGCACACGTTCAGATCAAGTGTAGCATTGAAATACGTCAAGTTCCTGTGCCCCATCGATGAATTAATTTGCCTTCATTTATTCGGGCCGTTATCGATCAGAATCGACTAAACTATTACCGATGCTTGAAAGTGTAAATTCATGATGTTAATGACGCGCATTTCTCTGTTTGTTGCGAAGTGAGAACACAAACACGTCGACATCTCTAGGGGCACATGACGGACACGGTGAACAGGCGATTTTATGCAGACCTGATACACACGCATGATCCGCTCTTGCGAAATTTCGCCGTTGGCAATCTCAGTCAACTGTTACGATTTCTCACTCGGGGTCGCTTCGTCGGCTATTTTCCATCGTTTTTACTTTATGTTAATCCAAACAAGGTCTCAATAATCTTATAGTTAACGTTACACTGAAATTTAGGCTGAAGATTGATAAAACATCAGTTGCTTAGTACTGTTTGTCCTTATCTGTAGCGTATTGCGTTACCGAGTGTGCCGTGTTCTTGTTCCCTAGGCTTTATCCGCCGCGATGTTGGTTGTCACGTGTAACTTTAGCGCTTCAAACCACAAGATGCCTTGTTTACTTCTCTGATTGGTTTTCCATAATCACGTTTATTGTGTGATTACTTGAATTCTAATGCTTCCATTATCGTAGAAGAGAGAAGATGGGAGCGGATGGAGGAACGATTCCAAAACGATGTGAGTTGGTGAAAAACAAGAAGAAGAAAGAAAAAGTGGACAAAAACGTAAAAAACGCACCCCGCTGGCAGCTGTGCCACTTAACACAGCAACCGTTACAAAAACCGATTGTAGCATGTCGTCTTGGAGGGTGGGTGTATCGATTATGTTTCATTATTCTGATACTACTAATGCTGTCTGTAATTTGAAAAATATCAATCGTCAAATAAAATCTGGCATTAGTTTTTCAGTGGAACAGTCGATGAGAAATGGGAAAATTTATCGTAATGTTCTTTCAGACTTTATAATAAAGAAGCTATTTTAAATGCAATATTGTTAAAAACAATTCGTGATAATGCGGCAACAAAACATATTCATGGTCTCAAAGACGTTAAGGAATTGAAACTTTATGACAATAAGGAATACCAAAAGCCAGGTGCTGACAAAGGCGACACATTCAAAGATTACAATATTGCACCATATTGCTGCCCAGTGAGTGGACTAGCAATGAACGGAAATCATGTGTACGTTGTTTTTCTTTTATTGTTTCCATGCTGATCACTGAATTTGATGTGAAAGATCGTGATATAGTTAATGCTGCAGGTGATCCTTGGGGTCGATTTGGCCTCAGCTATCCGAGATCTTTTACCTGGATCTTTAACCGAATTTGTCCGCAGGAAGCTTATCCTCACTTTGCACAACTTTATACTCCATTTCTACTCCATTCAGTCATAATCTCCATTTATCATCCTTAATGATGTAAATAGTTTTTCTTTGATAATTTGTATTTACAGGTTTACGGTAAATTGGCAGTGCGGTTGCGTTATATCTCAGAAGGCAATAGAAGAAGTCAAGTCGGACACATGTCATGGTTGTGGTGGTGCTTTCAATAAAAACGATCTGATTGTTTTGAATCCGTCTGATGAACTTCGGCGAACATACGAAACAAAATTAGAAGAAGAACGAAAGAAGAACAGAAAGAAGAGTGAGTTATTCTTTGCCTTTATGTGCTGTCCTTTCTTTGCTCTTATTTTCGCAGAATTAATTATTGCAATCATCAAATGCCAAGTGTATTTGTTGAATGGCCCATATCAATGTTGGTCTGTTTCAAAAGTGGGTCCCCGCGGGGAGGAAACTGGACGAGGGGGTCTCTATAGAAAAGTCGGGGAGTAAATTGTGCGAGGGGAGCGCTCCCTGCGTTCCTCGTCGGGTTCTCCGACAGGGACCCCGTTCCCCTACGAACAGTAGCCACGAGTATTTCGTTAGTTCTTCAATATATTGGCTGACGTCGTATCTCATGAGCAGTAGGAATTGATTTTGCATTATTAGGGGCAGTTAATTCATAGCATTTTCGAAACGCATTGATTCCGTTAAACTCAAAACGGCTCGGTTAATGGTGTCTTCATGGGTTTTCTATCAGTTCATTTCTTGATGCTTTGCTTTTTGTTTTTTTTTCACACATAAATTCACATTAAAACAGTGGTTGACAACTGGTGAACATATTCTCCGAAGTTAATTGTATCACATTTCATTCATTCGGGCACATACCTCTGGTGATCATCTTGTTTTTCAGAAGAGAGCAGTAATTTCAATGCAGCATCTTCCAGCTCCAATGCGACCAAGAACCAGAAAATACAAAATGCAGGATCACATCTATCCAGTAATGGAAAGGACAAAAAGCGTAAGATGGAGGACTCATCAATCCAAAATGATGAAAAAGCATCTACAGTCTACAAATCATTATTTACTACCTGTGAAGAAGCCAAAAAGCGTCCGAAACCACATTGGATAACTTATAATCCGTTGTTTTATTAATACATACACTTGGCATACAACTCTTCGTGTAAATAATATTTAAACAATTTGATGTGTGTACAGTTGTCATTTCATCGTATATATATATATATATATATATATATATATATATATATATATATATATATATAACCTTGCGACCTCTCTCCAGACCTCCTCCAATGTCGACCGAACAATCTGGCAATTGGTTCGTCCCATCTCGTTTGTGGCTTACGTAGGGGCCTCTTCACTCGTCTTGAAATCCACTGTGTTGAACGGTCTTGACTGGTCAACGGTTATCGTCCATTGTTGCGATATGCCCTGCCCATCTCTTATTGATATATATCTCACTTACTATGTCTCTAACTGTGGTCATGGAAATGAAAGAACTGGGCATGAATAGCATCGCAGAATCATTCACGATCTCTTCTAACAATTCTGACTATGGCACTACACTCTTTGATTTATCAAAATCATATTTAAGTCCTTTTTTATTATGACCCATCCCACATAGCATTATGTTGAATAAACACCTTTTTTTCATAACAATATTCTGTTTCTATGGAAAGTTGTGTAATTAACGAATAATTTTGTATTACGTTTCTGAAACAGAACTGTATTATGCTCCATTTGTGCGACTATTCCTATGGAGATAGCTAGTCGAGGTAAATGAAATTTTCAGCCTTATCATTTGTAAGCGATCTGTTTATTTGATTGCTGCCCGCAATTTTTGCCGCTGAAATATTTG
This sequence comes from Anisakis pegreffii, assembly GCA_035041965.1. NCBI lineage: Eukaryota > Metazoa > Nematoda > Chromadorea > Rhabditida > Anisakidae > Anisakis > Anisakis pegreffii. The sequence goes on from JAPYMA010002380.1 coordinate 61,786, forward strand.
CACTTGACGGTGTGCGTTGATTCTAGTAACTATTGCTGCAAGCTTAACTGATTGAGATTGTGTGCTACTAGGAAATTAATGCCGGTTGCCCTCAAATAAGGGAGTTAATGAATGTACATTTTGAATGCATTTGTACCCCTTCAAATCCATCTTTATGTTCATGAGATATTCAGTCAAGGTCTGCGGAATATTTTGCGAACAAAATCCACATTTGCCAATAAACCAACAAAGTGAACATATAAATATAGACAACGTCAGGCCCACTTTATTAACATTTTCGAAGCTTTCTGTGCTGATGAGTGTTTTATTTCCAAGTAAGATGTAGTCGTCAAACCGTATCAGTGCGGCTGCATGTCTGCACTACATTCGAAAATTTTGCAGACTTTCTGACAAATATTCATGGGGATATTGGAACGTGTAGTGATTAAAAGGCAGTTGCTCTCATGCAGTGACACCCGACGAGTGTATGTGATGTTGGTAGATGGCTGAGCATGCGTTGTACGTACCTAAGGGGGTCAAACGTCAGTGGCTCAGACGATAGCAGCGAAACTGAGGCATCCCAAACTTTCAAAATCACATCTGTTTCCAGAATTTCCGGTCGATCTATAGTATAGACTGATGCACACATTTTAAGTTGAAACGGGAATAGAAATGATTACTTTTATGGTCTCACGCATATTCCGATGCAAGCTTATTCGGGTTGCTGCTACAGTTTCGATTTGCGCCGGTAAAGACCAGAGTAAAGCAATGATCGAGTGTTTGGTTGACTTTCGAGTAGTTTCGCATAAGTGATGAATGATCAAAGGTTCTGGGTGAAGTTCCCGGGAAAAATAAGATATGGAAGTACTGTTTGACCTAGTAGAGGACTAGGTGGTTGGGTCACAGCTTCACATGTGGTGACTTTTCATATCATGTTAGGATGTGTTGACAAGGAAGGTGGCTGTATTGGGAAATTACGCAAGTACGAACCGAAATCTTTCAATGAAGAAGAACTGGAAAGCTGGATCCTCAATGCTCACCTTCATCGACCGAGTCCTCGTATCCTGTTGTCCAGAGACATGCAGAAATAAATGATATCTGACGTACATAAAAAACTATAAAATCGCCACATGATCATGTCAGTTTGGTTATTTCAATCTCAAATAAATGAAATAAATTGTTCAGTCCGCATAAAATTTATTTGGCTTTTTGAGGTGGATTCATGCAAACAGGTAGGTTTACATTCGAGATTTGTTGGTGAACAGGAAAGAAATGGAAACCGAGGTAATTCCACTTTACCGGGTGATTCACAGATTATCTTACGATTGATGCGGAAGCTAACTTATCACATTTGTAATGTTGTGGGAAATTTTCGTTATCTAACATAACTTTCGACAGTTCAGTATTTATTGAAATGTTTTCATTCCACCGATCGTAGAGCTTTATAAATAAAGATTGATGAGTTTGCATCCATTTCTCATTGTTATCATTCATTGTTTTACTTGGTTCTCGTTTAGTAGTGAGTTTCTTTGGATTGTTTTTCGTTTTTCATTACTTACTGCTATTTACATGCGCACCGGTCTATTGGAAATGCTGTGCTCTCCGGTATGGATTTATTCCAGCTGGTATTAGTATGCGTTTGATTTCTACTGCACAATAGGTCTGCACTGTGCAGTATGGATTTATTTCAA
>JAPYMA010002385.1:0-10320 GCA_035041965.1 Anisakis pegreffii
GATATAAATAATGCAAAGAAAGCAAGCACAGCATATATATATCAAATAAACAATAGCAGTCAAACACCAAACTATGACAGAATGAACAGAATAGTAATAAATAATAGCTAATAATAAACATTATTCACAATTAACAATGACTAATAAAAATTGATTATAATTGGCAGTAACTAATAATAATCAATAACAATAATGAGTACTATTTGAAAATAATAATAAACAATAATTAACAATAAAAAATAACGATTAATAATGATAATTGATAGTAATAAAAACAATAATAATGATAAACAAAATAACAATAAACAATAATAAATAATGATACCAATAATTAATAAAAAGTAATAAGCAACAATAATGATAATAATAATAATAATAATAATAATAATAATAATAATAATAATAATAATAATAATAATAATAATAATAATAATAATAATAATAATAATAATAATAATAATAATAATAATAATAATAATAATAATAATAATAATAGCAATAATAAATAACAACGGCAATAATAATAATGAAGAATATTAATAACATAAAGATATACTGGGTTGGTGCATAAGTTCGTGCGCTTTATCTAAGCTTTCTAAAACTTCCTTTTCAAACCACAGAGGCTAACCAGCCAATCGACAATGTATTCTCCTTCGATTTCCACGAGTTCATGCCATCGTTCCACCAGGTTGTCGATTGCGCGACGATGGAACTCCGCTGGCTTCGAGGCGAAGAAGTCGTCTAGCCACGTTTTGACGGCATGGTCGTTTTCGAAGACTACACCGCTGAGGCTTTTCGAGAGGGAGCGGAAGAGGCGGTAGTCAGATGGAGCGATGTCTGGTGAATAAGATGTGTGAACCAAAATTTCCCATCCAAGCTCCTCGATCGTTTTTCTGGTCCCTTTTGCCGTGTGGGGCGCGCATTGTCATGCTGCAGGATGACCTTGTTCACGATATCGGGCCGTTTGTCCTGAATAACCCGGTTGAGCTGGTTCAGTTGCTCGCTGTACAGTGCAGCATTGACTGCTCCGTCGTTTTGAAGCAGTTTGACAAGGATTCTGACGGATGAGGTCGTTCAGACGCCCCTCGTCGAGATCCAACATGCGACCTGAACGTCGCCCGCCCTCCACGTCGAAGTCGCCCTTCGCGAACCTCGCAAACCATTTCTGGGCTGTTATTACCAGCATTACATCATCTCCATATACGGCACAAATGTCACAAGCGACCGTAGAACCCTGACTGAATGCATAAAACAGCACTTGTCGAAAATGCGTTTTTTCGTCCATCTGACCATTCATTTCATTACGCTGGAGAACCAGACGAAACAAAACTGCAGTAGACAGTCTAACACAGTTGCGAAGAGCAGAAAATCCGCTATCGATTGGTGTATGACACTCTTCCGGAAAAGTGGACTTTTGTCGGAATAATTCATTTTGAATAAAAGCGCACGAACTTATGCACCAACCCAATATAATGTCATTATTTGATCGAATAATTTGATAATAATATGATTGAATGATGTATATGATCACTCTTCATCAAAACAGTCAATTTCTATGTATAACCAAAATAACTAACTGATCAATAATGCATATCCACACGATTGGATGGTGCCACGGATATCCGAACACCCGAATCCAACCCGTTACGCCTTTCACCAAACCTCTAAAATGAAAATAACTTCAGAAATGAATGCGATAATTCGGTTGATGAATAATTAGCAGATGTTGATACGAATCATTTAGAGTATTCACACCAAACAAAACACCGATTATCATTAATCGATTCACGTAATCGTTTATTCGATGCGAATTATTCCATTATTATCATTTCTCTTAATCAAGCGAGATGATTAAACGCTCCAATGAATACCTCTTCCTAGCCTTCATTGCATTATAAACTTGTGACAAATATCGATCGTTATCAATTAAACGCAGCCCTTCATTCAGGGCTTCATCAGTTGCGTATTCACGCAGTTTCCTTAAATTGTAAATATTTACGATCAATACCAATATTGCAATCATCATTGATTGTTACGAATGATAACAAAATCGACAACGTCTCGTTTGAGGAATTTCAATGAACCTTATTCACATTAGAGATTGAATATTTGAATATCAATGCGAAGGTCATCAAGGGGATCTAACTAGAGCCAGAACGGTCTCGGAGATAGTCGAGAGGTAGAGCACCCGACCGATACTTGTTACGTTGTGGGCTTGATTCCCTTTCATTGAGGAAACTTTCGCTCGGAACCGAGTGGAGCACCGGCGTTACTGATATCCCAAACTGATTCAGTGATAACGTATCGCAATGGAAAGAGGACACCTACCTCAAATCTTCAGTCTGCTCGCGTACGCTTGTTGGCTGCTGTTGCAAGTCTTTTAGCAATTCATTACGCATTCTCTGCAACTCGCCCCACACCTCTTGTTTGACCTGAAAAGATGCAACGCATAAATTTCAGCATCATTTTAATTACGACAGAACATTGTAATAAACAAGGTGAACGAAAGAATTGCAGTTGTTCGGTAAAGTACTAATTTTGTTTCATCGATACCTGTTTAGTTTCCTCACGAATCCTTTGCAATTCATCACGCATCATTTCATACACTTCAGCATGCAATTTCCTCGATTCATTTATTACCATCTGAAAGTTGATCAGATAATGCTTAATATATATAGTTATTAGAGAAACATCGGTTGACAATAGTGTTTGCAATATTATAAGTGTAACTGCTAACGATGAGGAATGAAATGATTCGTACCTGTTTCATTTCCTTCTGCAGTTCATTACGCATTTTCTGCAACTCGCCCCGCGCTATTGTCTGAAAAATTAAGCGGATAGGTATGGCCATAAAGGAGACGTACCCTAAGATTTATATAATAAGCCTCGTCGAAATTTTGATCTCATCCCCAAGCCAGTAATCGACATTTCAATATACTCGTTCCAGATCTCTAGAACGGAATTCGAAATCTGAATACTTTCTGAATTCCGATTTGGATAATTTGAGATAATTTGAAAACGAAATCCAGGATAATGCCATCCAATTACACGATCCGTTATAGAAGTGCGCTCAGCATTCGTCGAAATTTTAGATCAAACATAACATGAACAACGCTATCAGCATGATGTACTAATTTCGATGAAGACCTTGATCAATGTATGGTCTAGACGAGTCCCGTCATGACTGTTTTCGAGGCATCTTCTAATTTAAAAAGTGGAATTTTAAATCGAGGTATGTATTGCGATCTTCAGACCGAAACAAATGATTTCGTAAAATAATTGGGTAACGCTCATCTCATACCTCCCCGCCGATTGTGAAGTGAGCACAATGCTAAATCGCTATCAACAATGTTCTGCTTTCCCATTCTTGAATCATGAAAGGGAAACTATCTAACTGAACTAATTTGATTTCACTATCAACGTACCATGTAATCAATAAGCATGCTAGAAAGACTAGTTAATTGGTTAATTGGTTAATTAATTGGTCCCAGCAACATTTTCTCACAAATTGAAATTTTGCGCAAATGAAAATTGAACACGCGCGGTTTCATTTAATTGAGAGTCGACAACTCTCGATCGAAACGCTTTTTCTCGTATTCGTGATGAATGGGTATGCGGAAGATTTTGGGAATTAATAACCGCAACTAATTGCTGCCAATGTGCTCGAATTTAAAACGGTAAAAACATCGACAAATTAATACTGAACACTCATTCACCTTCATTGGCATATCGTTTATCTCATCGATCACTTCAAGTATGTTGCATCGTTTCTTTGCATCCATTTGCCAACAGTTCTCCATCAAACTGAAATTCGTTCACTCCAACAAACTCATTTCTCCGAAAGATATCGATAGCATTGTAATCGGTAGCACCTCAACTAATTTCTCAACTGTTTCACAACAATATTCGTCACTTAACTGATTAAATCAAAATCAAAAGCATCATCAGTAAAACCGTACCGTTTGAAATCTGCCGGACACTGCTCAGGTATCGCGAGGGTTGACCCTTTTTCTGTAACCGATTTCCATATCCAAAAACTACCGTGACCTTTATAGGGCACCTGCAATAAACGCATCCCATAATGAAATGTGAATATGGTGACCTGAAAAACAATTCAACTTTCAATTGTGAATACCTCTCGCGTGATCAGTTCCCATAGGACCACTCCATAGCTCCAAACGTCTGTTGCTGTGGTTATTTTGTCCCTTCTGATCATTTCGGGACTGAAAATTGACAAACGACAATAAAGATGTAAAGAACTGATACGATGGTGATTTTCAACTTTAGAATGAGCAATCAACTTGATGTAAACATAGGCGGGGTGTATGTCTAATTGACCGATACGGCTCACCTCATCCACGGAATTGTGCCACGGAGAGATGTTTCCGTCTCCGAATGGATCGAATTCTTCGACCCTCCAAAATCGCACAACTTGCAGACGAGTTGACGAGTCAAGACAACATTTCCTGACTTCAAGTCACGATGGATCGTTTTCGCAGGCGCCTCATAATGCAGATACCTAACTCCACTTGCTATCTGAACAGAAGTTTATAAGTGATGAAATCAGCGAACCACATCCAATGAACTGCAAATCGTTTCTTCCCCTAATTAATGCATTTCTTCAACAGTTCTGAAAATTTCCATAGAATAACGCTCAAAAACGAACGTTATTGACACTCCAACCGCATACAAATAATTTTTCCACCTCACTATCAGTAAATCCACCAACTTTTTACATAAATGTTCTATCATAAGCTCTATAATTTCCGTGATTGACGAGGATTCTTTTGAGATTCTGAGAGGATAAATAAATGAATGAATGCTCTTGAAAATCAAAAAATAGAGGATGTTACAAATTCAAGAAAGGAGTCATATTCAAATGATGAAAAATGAAATAACCTGCAACGCCCAATCGATCGTTTGACGGAAACTGACAGCATTTTGTGATTTGTGAAGGTAATCGTACAAAGATCCACCCTCGGCAAATTCTGCAAGTCAATTTTAACGATATCCTCCGACCGTTCTGTTAAAAGTTAATGATACTGATGAGTTTACAGCTAAATGCATAAACAATTCTTATGAGTGACCAATACCACCCCGTCTAACAATCGCTGGTGAGAATGTATTCGATAATTTCAAGTTTTGAAGTATCAAGAATGAACTTTCCACTCAAATCAAGCCTTAAAAGTATCAGAAACTCACTTCAATAAAACCCACTTTGAAAAACATCTATTTTTGCACAAATATTCTGATTTCAAAGAATGCAAAATGGTCAATTTTGATCATACTTTCTTACATATGCGTGAATCATTGCATATACGTTTCCTATGTACCTAAAATGAACATCGACAAGGTATGTAGTTGAAACTTCCAAATTCCTAGCTAACCTGTCACAATAAGGTATCCAAGATCGACTTCTGAAACGCCATAGAATTGGATTACATTCGGGTGGTCAAATTCGGATAAAATTTCCACCTGAAATGACTTAATATGGTGATATTGATTATGATAACACATCACGAATACTGAATGGAACACTGAAAAACTAGAATAAATATAAGCTGAGAGTGATGCAAACAAAGTGGGATTCATTTCATGAGTTTTGAAGAAACGATGATGCCTCATTAAAAAATGAACGAACCTCTTTTTCGAACTCGGTGACTCGTTTCATCGCGACTGTTTTCTCTCTTCCTTCTGTTCTCCATTTTCCGCGAAAAACTTCTCCAAAGCCACCCTTACCCACACACTCAACGAACTCGAGCTGAGCTCGAGAAATTTTCGGATACTTGGCCAATTCGTCGTTTCCATTCCTGTTTATTTAGTTTGAGTTATTGATATGCATCGAATTTGAGTTATACCCCTGTTTGTTTTATTCATATGAGTGCATCATTCCTACATTTGGATTGAATTAGCGACCTAAAAGTTTGGAAGGATTCAAATCATTTATCGACCTTATTGCAAACTCTGGTCACTCGTTACAATCTTGTGCTGAAACCCAATGAAACGCGGAACAAAAAATGCAAAAGTGTAAGTTGATGCGAGTAATGAAACAAAAAACTCACCAAATCGGCCATATAAGAACAGACAATAGCCATTTAAGAAAAGACGACAGCCATCTGAGGAGAGGCGATGCATCCATTTTGGTTCCAGACAAAAACTTTCGCCGAAAGTCTTCTTCAAATTCCTTCTGCAAATACTACAAATGAAATTACTCGCCGATACACGTCCATCCAATCAATGTACGTCACTGCATCATAACAAAGGCAACCATATGCGCTCAACCCGCTCAGAATTCATGTGTATTGAACTTCACAATTGTTTTCAGTGAGCAGTTGTTACGGGGGGAGTGCGATCGTGTCAGAAGCTTAACAACCGATTGAATCAGTCCCTAAAAATCTCATATATCTCCGCCAAATTTCAGCTCATTCACACTAATTATGAGCAAATCATTGTGCCGGTATAGGATACTGAAATGGCTGTTTGCTCAAATTACAACGAGGATTTCCTCGAAGTAGTACTATGAACTCAGATCCTAATTGAAATGAAGTTGACAGGTAACATCCTATGAGAAGAGAGGTAACTTAATGAGAGCTACGTACTCCACTGCATCATAAGAGCGACGGCCACTTGCACTCAACCCGTTCAGAATTCTGGTGATGCCCTGCCCTACTTCAATTTCCAAAATCTTTTCAGCGATAGCTTGCTGCTCGGGAGCGAAAATCGTGCCGATACGATAGCCTATCAAATGATTGAACCAGTCTCGAAAAGTCTCATGTCACTCCTCCAACCCTCACTTCACTCATACTAATCACGAGCAAATCAATATGCCAGTATAGGCACATTGCTATGACAGTTCGCTGAAATGACTAAGAAAATTTCTTTAAAACATAATTACCAACTAAAATCCTAATTGAAATGAAGGGCGAGTGTCCTCTAAGCGAGGAATCTACCGATGGAGACCTTCTGCTTATGGGCAAGCAGAACGATCCGGACGATGAAGTGAACTGAAGAAGCATGTTCTGTGCAACCCTTAAATAAGTCTACGAATACTTATCAGTTGATTGCAATATAATCGTCAATGAAATTTTTTCGTCATATACAAAATCTCATGAGAAAGATTTTTTCGATAAGAAATCAAACATTGAAATAATCAAGTGAAGCTTACAGTTTTATGATACCTCTTCCAACGACAGCTAAATTCGTCACTGATAAAATCACGTACAAAATCATTTTTATCAATAATCGATTGCTGCGTCAACACCATGCTGACATTTCACATCACATTTGCAGCCGAATTTACTCCTTTACACTTCCAACTACGATTCCATTCAAATGCATTTTGGTGCTCTGCGAGAGCATAATTTAGTGACGAAATCCGAAACGAAATCAATGTGCATATGAGTATATGCAAGAAAAGTAATCAGAGGATCCGTTCCTTCAAATATATTATGCAACAAATCAAATCTTACGGTAATTTTACGGATGGTGTTCGTTGAGGTGTGCCGACATCGATGCTAAGCCATTCCCTGGCCTACACCTTTCAGAATGCTCAGGCTCTGTTAGGCTTGAACAGTGTTAATTTGAATGGTGATTTGCTCAGATCTAAGCTCATCTTCGAACGGAATAGTGAATGCCGTTGTCGGAACCTGCGATGCAACGCTTCTGAGGTGTGTATCTCTAGAATTAAGTCATACTCATTGAATATTCACTTTACTAAAGATCAACAAAATAAGCCAAATGGATAATTTAATTAGTGATGTAATTTCAGTATATCGTAATGCATCTTATGTTGCTGTGAATGCTGATTGCGTTACAAGTGTGGCATTACGGAGGGTGATTCTGATCGGATTCGTTTATTCGTCTGAATCATCAATTTATTGATTCGCCTCGTCGTGATTCAGTTATATGACAGTCAATATGATTGTTGTATAATGCTCAAAATGAATCTAGAACATTCGAGGATGCATGGATACATGACAGTGATTCAAGAAACTAAAGACCATTAAAAGTTTATGCGTCAATCGGATTGATAAACGACGAGATGGCGACGTGGAAGGGTGCTTAATAAGAAGAAAAAATGTGAAAAATTCCATCGAACTAAACCACTAAGTAAAATCACTAAGCAGTAAAATTTTTAGGAATTTTGTTGGGAAGATCTTGACAAACAAAGTCAATTTTTTGTAAAAATGCAGTGTAAGCATTTCATCAAGCAATTATGCTCAATGATGCAGCAATCAAAAACAAATTCCAACAGTCACAAAATCACCGTACCAATTTTATCAACAATCGAATGCCTCTTCAATCGTTTGATAACATCTTTCGTCACATTTGCAACCGAATTCACTCTTTCCAATATGAAACATAATTCCATTCAAATGCAACTTTTGCGATCTGCGAGAGCATAATTCTGTTCTGAAATACGAAAATAAATTAGTTCGCATATTCTTATCAAGAGTGATCAAAAAATCCGCTGTTTCAGCACGGTCACAAGACCAAAACCTATCCCCACGACAACAGTACTCGATTGCAGTCCGCTTCGATCTGGGCTGCTTTCCGAAACGATATCGGATGCTGTACGTACAATCAGCCTGAGGATACCAGTCAGGGAATATGCTAAACGTTACCAATGCCCCTTCTCAATGAATCTTCCTCGCTCATGCAATCACGCTCCTTTCAGAATGTTCAAACTCCACTAGGCCTCAATAGCGCCAAGTGGAATGCATCTGACTGAATTTAAGCTCACCATCGAACTCAATAATGGATACCATTGATGCAAATTGCAATATAATGCTCCTGAGGTGCACTTTTTCTAGATAAGAGCAATATTCATTGATTTTATATTATGCAGTACATTTCATCAACAATAAATGTGGCCTCTTTTTGTGTGCATACGAATGCGTTAATGAAGCCGTGGCATTGCGCACGGTGATTCTGGTCGGATTCGTTTATTCGTTAATTTATTTTGGCATGATCACGATTCATTTATATGATAGTTACCGTATAGTTTGTGAAACGGATGTAGAACATTCGAATGTCCATTGGTGTACAGCAACGATCCGTAAAGCTAAAGACAAACAAAGGTTCATGCGTCAAACGGATTGATAAGCGACGAGATGGCGACGTGGGAGTGTATTTTAGAAGAACAAAAAATATGAAAGATTGCGTCAATCTAAATCACTAAGACGATCATAAAATTTTTTGTAGATTTTGTTAAGAAGATTGTGACAAACAAAATATTATATTGTATGTATGAATTCTGATCATTTGGTCACGCAATTCGACTTTTACAATGCGTCCATCAAAAATGAATTACATCTCTAATGATAATTTTCAAACAAACGAACGTTATCAGTTAACCAATGCTTCTTCGATCCTTAAATTGAGAAACATTCAATCGATATTAGTTGTATGCATCCAAGGATTTTAATTTTGAGGTGTGTTTCTCTAGAATTGAGCAATTTTTATTGAACATTCAAACGATTTCACACCGTCAGGTATATTTTAATAAGCATCAACAAAATGAATCAATCACGTGGATAATTTAATCTCTAATGAAGTTCCATTATAACGAACTGTAGCCTCTTTTCGTGTAGATAATGAATGCGTTATGTCAAATCTTCGAAACATTTACATTTCAGAGGGTAATTCCGATCAAAACAAATAGCTGAGAGAGGAAGAAAGTTTTTTGGATAAACTGGACTGCTTTTGCAAAATCTGTGGAAAACATTGGCGATTTGAATTGGATGATACTGCTGCTATCTGGCTGCTCGATTCGCGCATAAAACCAAAAAATATTCATCCAATTTGGTTTGTCCAGAAAAATCTATCGAAAATGATTATCCATCGATAATTACGTTCGTAATGTTATAAATATGATTATCAACGAAATAAGTGTAATTGATCGATGGCTCGACACCTGTATTTCATCGATACCTCTTTCATTTCGTGGCGAGTTTTTTGCAATTCGCCTTGCATTTTCTGCAGCTCTGCCAGCGATTTCATCGATTCCTTTGTTATGTTGTTCAATGAATGAGAGCGATTGCGCTGCTTGAGATAGATTCAAGAAAATGGCTGTATCTCCTCGAGTAGGGAAAATTTCTCGAAAAATTATATGATATTCTGAATCTAGAGGATTTGAGGAATCTGAAGGTGTAAAAAAATTCATATATTACTGGGCAAATTTGAGAGTACCGATAGTTTGAAGATAGCAAACTCTATAATGCTATATTAATGTATGCAGTGATCTATAGTGATACGTTGCACAATGAATGAGAGCGATTGCGCTGATTGAGATAGGTTCAAGAAAATGGCTATATCTCC
>JAPYMA010002388.1:0-42201 GCA_035041965.1 Anisakis pegreffii
TTGGGATATTACTGAAAAGATACTCACATGCTCATCTAGTATGAAAAAAGTGGCGAACTGGAAGTTTCAATATGAAGAAATTGATATAAAGAAGCGGACTGATGGATCAATGGATGTATGAGCCAATTGTCAATTTATACACCTAGTAATTATTTTTTTGAAGCATGACAGACAATTTGAGGATCATGTACGATCGTCGGTTACCGTCGCTATGAATACACAAATAGCATCCATTCATATTGTCAATTAATCTTTCATTTTTATCCCCACTGGTTGGCGTGAAGTGGAAAAATTTTTTTTCATGAGTGAGCGCAGTTTACGGACGCAAGTCACAAGCGAGAGTATAACAGCATGAACACGTTCAGCAGAAATTTTGCACATACGGTAAACAAAAACAAGTGAATTATATCTGAGAAGATGATGAAATTTAGAAACAGTCAATCGAAGTGGATGTCGTATGAAGTATGAAGGCACACAACCAACATGATATGTTTTCGATGGAGCCGTGTTATAATGCTAAAAGAAAAACATAAATCAGTTTGCAATTCATATCTCCACTGACATCTACACCATATAATCCTGAGAATAGTGCCAATCCCTCTCTCTATTCAACCAAACGTCTATTCTGCCTAGAACTAAACTTTAGAAGTTTAGCCTATCCATCTTTCAACATAACTTCATATTCACGGTCGTATCCGGAAAAATTGGGTTGCCTAGGCCTCCCTTTTTATTTGAGCCATCCATCTTCAGATATATACTTCAGTTCTAAAATAGAAACGTTGAATGATTATCAGATTTGAATAACGGCTGAACGTTAAACGTATGGGTGGCTTGCTATCATTCCGTCCCACAACGATCGCTAAACAGCTCATAATAAACCTCTACATCAACGAATCAATGTTTACGTCGTTCACTATTCACACTTAGTTATCGCTTCTTGATTTGTGCTCTATCCGAACGAACGCATTATCTAAAAGCACATTCTAATACTTCATCTTATTTTCACTAACCCCACACTAAATTTCATTATATCTTCAATAGCACTGAGATCCATAATTCAGGCACAAACAACCCACAATCGCATTAATTAGCATTGATTTGCGCACCTCATTAAAACTTTCTATTTTAAGATCCAGTTGAACGTTCTCATTGAGTGCAGCTATGCAAACGCAACAATCAGATTCATCATGAGATGTCCACAACGAAACCAGTCCCGTTCATTGCAATTATAATCGTTTTTTGAATCAATTCATTTCCTGAATATGCTCATTTGGAAATCAAACTCAATAAATCATTTCCGGAACCATTGCATTGTTTCTTCAATGAGCAATTTGTATTCACTTTTTTGGCCGTCATACTTTACGATTACGATAGTTCGCAAACAATATTCAAATCCACAAAGAATTTTGATGAAATAATTTTCAGGGAATCGCTCACTCTCAGTGAGTGAAAAGGTAACCTGTTGAAGTGCTTCGATTGAATCGAATGGTTCGGCAAAAAAATAATAAAATTGCGAATGAAAATTGAATAAATGATAATAATAACAGTAATAATAATAATAATAATAATAATAATAATAATAATAATAATAATAATAACAGTCATAATAATAACAGTAATAATAATAATAATAATAATAATAATAATAATAGTAATAATAATAAATAATAATAATAATAATAATAATAATAATAATAATAATAATAATAATAATAATAATAATAATAATAATAATAACAGTAGTAATAATAATAACAGTAATAATAATAATAATAATAATAATAATAATAATAATAACAGTAATAATAATAATATAATAATATAATAATAATTATTATATACTATTATTATTAATATAATATTATTATTATTATTATTATTATTATTATTATTATTATTACTACTGTTATTATTATTATTATTATTATTATTATTATTATTATTATTATTATTATTATTATTATTATTATTATTATTATTATTACTATTATTATTATTATTATTATTATTATTATTATTACTGTTATTATTATGACTGTTATTATTATTATTATTATTATTATTATTATTATTATTATTATTATTACTGTTATTATTATCATTTATTCAATTTTCATTCGCAATTTTATTATTTTTTTGCCGAACCATTCGATTCAATCGAAGCACTTCAACAGGTTACCTTTTCACTCACTGAGAGTGAGCGATTCCCTGAAAATTATTTCATCAAAATTCTTTGTGGATTTGAATATTGTTTGCGAACTATCGTAATCGTAAAGTATGACGGCCAAAAAAGTGAATACAAATTGCTCATTGAAGAAACAATGCAATGGTTCCGGAAATGATTTATTGAGTTTGATTTCCAAATGAGCATATTCAGGAAATGAATTGATTCAAAAAACGATTATAATTGCAATGAACGGGACTGGTTTCGTTGTGGACATCTCATGATGAATCTGATTGTTGCGTTTGCATAGCTGCACTCAATGAGAACGTTCAACTGGATCTTAAAATAGAAAGTTTTAATGAGGTGCGCAAATCAATGCTAATTAATGCGATTGTGGGTTGTTTGTGCCTGAATTATGGATCTCAGTGCTATTGAAGATATAATGAAATTTAGTGTGGGGTTAGTGAAAATAAGATGAAGTATTAGAATGTGCTTTTAGATAATGCGTTCGTTCGGATAGAGCACAAATCAAGAAGCGATAACTAAGTGTGAATAGTGAACGACGTAAACATTGATTCGTTGATGTAGAGGTTTATTATGAGCTGTTTAGCGATCGTTGTGGGACGGAATGATAGCAAGCCACCCATACGTTTAACGTTCAGCCGTTATTCAAATCTGATAATCATTCAACGTTTCTATTTTAGAACTGAAGTATATATCTGAAGATGGATGGCTCAAATAAAAAGGGAGGCCTAGGCAACCCAATTTTTCCGGATACGACCGTGAATATGAAGTTATGTTGAAAGATGGATAGGCTAAACTTCTAAAGTTTAGTTCTAGGCAGAATAGACGTTTGGTTGAATAGAGAGAGGGATTGGCACTATTCTCAGGATTATATGGTGTAGATGTCAGTGGAGATATGAATTGCAAACTGATTTATGTTTTTCTTTTAGCATTATAACACGGCTCCATCGAAAACATATCATGTTGGTTGTGTGCCTTCATACTTCATACGACATCCACTTCGATTGACTGTTTCTAAATTTCATCATCTTCTCAGATATAATTCACTTGTTTTTGTTTACCGTATGTGCAAAATTTCTGCTGAACGTGTTCATGCTGTTATACTCTCGCTTGTGACTTGCGTCCGTAAACTGCGCTCACTCATGAAAAAAAATTTTTCCACTTCACGCCAACCAGTGGGGATAAAAATGAAAGATTAATTGACAATATGAATGGATGCTATTTGTGTATTCATAGCGACGGTAACCGACGATCGTACATGATCCTCAAATTGTCTGTCATGCTTCAAAAAAATAATTACTAGGTGTATAAATTGACAATTGGCTCATACATCCATTGATCCATCAGTCCGCTTTATATCAATTTCTTCATATTGAAACTTCCGCAGTTCGCTCACTTTTTCATACTAGGAATTGATCTTTCGCTTATCATGGGCATGTGGTATCGTTTTTCAGTTTACAAATGCCCAACATGCTGAACGTTTTGAAGGCTTCTTTCAACCGTATAAACACCAAACGATGATTATATTTCGTCATAATGCCAGATTTTAAAATAATGAATAAATGCCATATCATTTATCGTTGTTTCATTGATGTTGTTTTAAAATTCAAAATCAGTCGACCCAAAATGATATCTTTTCATTCGAAGAATTCCGTTCGCTTCTAAGCTATTCACGTGGGAGATGCAGTCGATTGAGCATATAGTCGATTAGCGGAAAAAAAAAGGGAAGAAACATTGCACTTACAATAAATTGTTACGTAAGTCGCAAAAAACCCATGCAGTATTCTTTTATTATTTCTGCATTTTCACAGAATTTGATTGGTTCGCATGTTTCAATTCACCGAATATCTCTGTCAGTGTTACTTCAGTCAAAACGAAACTAGTCATCGTTGCAGCAAATATTTCTTCACTTGTTTATCATATCATTCACTCTCATCGTCAGTGTGGGATGCCTTATGAAGGGATATTTCATTTATAGATCTGAGAAGATTCACATTGTCGATTCACATAGTAGCCTAAATTGTAACTGAAAGAAAACTTCAGCCGAATTGCTGTTATGGAATCGTTTGTTGAAAAGATTATCACTTTATTGTCCTTACACAATTGTTGAATGCTACCCACTAACAAAACAAAAACCGTGCATGGTCGTGCTATTTGGTTATGATTTAGTCCAACTGAGCTTAGTGCTTAGTTATTTAAGTCGAGTGCAGAAATTCTTCATCAGAACTCTACCATATCAATTCAGGCTTGTCTTACCGGCAGATACAACTCGATGTCTTTTCAACTAACTGTTAAATGGACTGTTTGATTGTAGTTACTGATACAGCCACAGTGGTGCAGATAGGATGAATATCAATATGTTCCACTTCGCACTGTTGCGTTCTTGAAAATTCAATCGCTGAAAGGAATCACCAATCAATTCGAATGCTTCTTAAAACTATTTTATGTGGGACATGATCAGTTCGGCTTGAAATACTCACTTATGAAAGTATTTTTAATTTTTTGAAATGCTGGTAAACATTTACGATGATTTATTGGCCACAACGATAGTAGTTAAATATTGAAAATAGCATTGAAACGCGAACATAAATCATTCGAATATGGGATAGCATCTGTAATTCTGAATGCATTCGGTGATAAAATCAATTATGTAATATAGCAACAAACATTCATTTGGTATATGCATTCGATGCACTTTCGAACATATGATTGATTTCAAAAATTTCATAATTGCCTTTAAACATCACATTTGTTCAATTTGTCTCACAAGTTCAGTTTCAGGGAAATATCGCAACTGTTGCCGTCCGACAACCTCAAATTTATGAATTAATTTTTTAAAGTCCCATCGCATTCTTTAAACTGAAGAGATTTTTTTGAGAGTCTTGCGCACCAAACTCCAACAGAATCTTACGAAATCGGAAAAATGGCATGTGGTTGAAAAGATTTGTATTCATTAGGCGATTCATTAAACTGCCATATGAAACTTCAGCATCCACTTTATTGTCTGCATACAATGCATTTCTAAACTGAATGCACTTGACAAGAATCTACATTCAACACCAAATGGTTATTGCAGATTTGATAGTGCAGAACATCAGAATTAGAAAGCAAAAATGGAAAGTTGAGATGTTGTTTATGAATTAATGCACAAGCACCAGCAGCAAAAACAGCAGATGATCATCACATGTTATGTTACCATGAAAGATCGGCACACAAACACAACTGGTTTCGAGTTAAATTTTGTTTTTCGTCATTCATTATTCAATGAGCTGGAAGAATGAAACCAACAAGCAAACAGCAACAGACACCAATCGCCCGCATAACGTTTCAGCGCGTCCACTTTCTAACCATCTCTTTTGCTTTTATGCTATCTTCTTTTACATTTTTATCCTTTTTTTTGAGCATCATTCATCTGTTTGGCCAATTTCTATACGCATTCCCAACAACTTCCTCTTCTCTTTCCAGAAACCCGAGCCTAGCCGTTTAAATCTTTTCTTTCATCGCCAATCAATTTCAATTATCACTTGTTCTCGTCTCATTAAACTTATTTCCGTTCGCACACGACCTCGTCGTGGCTGGCATACATATCTATTTCCATTACAACAATATTACGGCTGCTGCACTCACGCATATTCTTCGAGCTTACAATTCCGTATGCGTATCAGCTGTATATTCATCACTAATAGATCGTTATTTTCACATATGAACACTAATACTCTCACCCAGCATTCACAATCTTTGTATGCATCTTCATTTTCATTCTATCAACAATCCAATGACTCAAGCAATCCTAATCAATATCTATAAATGAAAATTGGGCTGAGCGATTTATTTTTTGAAGATATCTGAAACAATTTGCAGTCGGGAAAATTCAGTTTTATGTTTGAAATTAAGTCAAATGACCTAGAATGAAAACAACTGGATGGACTTATTTTCTCAAAGATGACAGTGCTCGACTGATATAGTCAAAATACCGACCATATCAATTCACATTCCCTGCACAAAAATTCTGGTGAATACTTCCAGTTTGATGAAAACTATGAGGGTATTCGAATTTTTGTCACATGTTAAGCGCTTTCATCGTAGCCTTTATAGTAGTTGAAATATTTATGCTTTGCGGTTCCATCGACATGAATTGATTGAAATCTCGAGTGCAACTCATGGGACGAAACTTCAGAAAAATCATTTCTATGAATAGTTCATTTTTGTGAAAATCGTTTCTCCATAATATTTCTATGAATAGTTCAATTCCAGGGATCCAATCAACAATTGAGAAAGAAAGCGGGTAATACTGTTTCGGGTTTCAGTTAGATTTATCCAGCTCATAACAAAAAGCATAAGTTTCTTTGCTGAAATTTTGGTATCGGTCTCTTGAATGATGGCAAACCGTTAGGATGTACTGTCGACTCAATGAGTTCCATGGTTCCCTGAAGCATTTTTTTGGCTCGGAATTTGAGATCGACAACAGCATTTATATTTTCTGACATATTCTCATTCCAATGTGCAATACATAAATGATTCTCTAGACTGAAGTCGTTCAATTGTTGGATACCGTTTCGTTAAACCTATCGGATGGAAACAGTTTCTTTCAGTTTGAACACAACCAGAAAGGCACGAACTAAGGAACAGTCTGTACAATAGAATATTCTCTTCTTACAACTTCCTGTTGCGACGGTTTGATTTCCATTTTCGAACGTATTGCAAGTCTTGAACTCATATTATCAGTAACATTCGTTTCGTGTTATTCTCGCTTTATTTATCAGCCACAATTTCAGTCATTTCATAAAGTGTGTTTATCAAAGAAATTTACTTTTTCAACAAGTTTTAACCAGAATATATCATATTGTGTTGATTTCACATTCAATAAATGCTTAAATAGACGAACATTTATGAAAAGTTTCAATCAAATTGATGGAGTGTTGGCGCGCTTACAAATACGCACTTATACAATCGTCGTCGCCATTATATTTGTTTTCCGCTTCAACGATGTCGTTTATTTGTACAATTTTTTTAATGCGTACTTCCAACAAAACGTCATTTTTTTCAGAAATATGCACATTTTCTCATTCACTATTTTTCACCTCAATTCGCCCAAGAATCCATCCATACATCACTTACTCATCTATCTTATCTTTATTCTTCATTTTTCAGTTGGTTCACCTTTTCTCGCTCTGATCATAACAGCCTTCACCAACCTTACGACTGTTTCTTCCTCATTTAATTTTCAGCAACACAAGCAATGACAAGCAATTTTTCATCTCTATATATATATATATATATATATATATATATATATATATATATATATATATATATAAATATATATATACATATATATAATATATATTATATATATATACATATATATATATATATATATATATATATTTAAATGATGCTTGCAATCATACTCTTTATGATGTTCCACGAACTGTTCCGTTGCGTTTTTATACATCAGTGCAAGTTGAATTCGTGTCGCAACAACATTCATAACTGGTATATATTTGGTTTGACAAATATTCATGACTGACTAATTTACATGAATTGATTTTTATCAGCCGTCAGATAATAAAACCATAAAATGTTTATGTACTTCAAATGTTCACTTCCATTTGTTTTCAGCAACAACCTGAATTGAAATATACCTTATGTTTAGCAGAAAGTAACACATATTTTTCAGGCAATAAATTTTACGTTCTGAACCGTTTCCTGACAGTTATTGCATCTGTTATGTGATGGTATTAAAGTGTAAACTTCCAAATTTCAGCTACTTCAGCCGCAATAAAAGCAAAGCAGCAGCAATATAATAGTTTATTTATTGGTTGGAAGTAACATTTCATGTACCATTTTCCAATAGACATTCAACTGAAAAATAATAATGCGATATGCTGGAGGTTAGATGAGTGAGCAATGCTATCCATGTTGGTGCGCATAAAAATAATATTTGTGTTTATGCTTTGATGATTGATTGTTTGATTGATCAGCATCTGAATGGCGGGTTATTGAGAAAATGCCGTTTATAAATTCATCATAGATGAGTAATGAGTTCCTTATATTTGATCAATCTCGAATGATTCATTTCATTCTTTTGTGAATCATTTAGTTGAAGATTGCAACGTTGTGCACATGAATCACTAATTGAAACGAGGTGATTGTCCATAAGCATTTCTCTTGTATTCAATCGACATATTTGTTCTGGATTCGTTTAAATGCCAGTAATATCATTTGTTGCTCTACATTTGCCGAACAGCTGATGCTTCGCTATAAACGATGAACAGTTTGACGATGGTACTGTGTTTTGTTTATTTGTCAATGTAATTCGATGCTAACCAGGAATACATCCAGTGTTTTTTCGATTGTTTTGAATCCGATGATCAACATTAAGAAATTATTACCGATTCGATTATTTACCTTCATTCTTATTCATGTAAAAGGATCTGTTGATGGGATTTTAAAAAGTTCGGTCTTTGAATCCGGATATCGGACGGTGAAAGATCTCAAACACAAAGTCTGACGAGATACGTTGGTATCCTTAGCCAATTATTCATTCGGTATGAAGTCTATTCGGCAAAACATGTTTCTACAAAAATCATCCGAATGTCATTATCGCTAGTTCTGGTGCTCATGATGCTACAATCAACTTGAAAACGAAAAACAATTTATATAGCATTCAGAAATATAAGCTTGAATTGTGGGTGTCGTTGAATTCGGTTATTAATCTATTTTGTGGATGCTTCTTTAATCATGCATCATCCTTCGAAAACAACTTAAGAACCCCAATACTTAACTCACTCACATCTAATATATATGGCTTCGGAAAGTACCCTCTCGTGTTACGATAGTGATTAGCCGTGCTCATTTTCATCATACTTTTCCAATTATGGAGTTCAGTATTTTTTTTCTCGCATATTCATTTTGAATCTTCTCACGGAACAACAAAGAATCACATTCGGTGCGTAATTTCTTTCTCATGAAATGAAAAAGCAATTCTTATTCACTTCAAGCAGTGGTATAGTGCATAAGCAACTGATGAATTATATCAATTTATTGTATTTATTCGCTTAGTTGAGATACTCTTTTTTGTTTTCAGATTGTTTTTGAGTTGTGTCACATCGTAAAGTGAAATTCTGTTGAGTTTCTGTTCTATTGACAATCACTAATTGCAGTGTTTTGCTCGTCAAGGCGAAAATATTCGCTTTCGTTTTGTTCTAAAAAAACATTTGAATACAAAATTGAACAGTTTGCTACTCAAGGCTATCGTTTTCGTTGTCTTGGTGTAGTGCATTTCTTGGTGTAGTGCATTTTTCTTCTAGAAAATCAGCCATTTTTGTCAAATTCATCCAAGAAAAGCCTCAATGAATTTATACTGTCTTATCGAATCGTATCAACCAATAACCATTGTAATTCTTTAAAATATTGAATGATTTCTTTACCGTTGGTAAGCTTTTTAAACGAATTACTTTGTATGATCAAAGAAAAAGTCACTTCCAAGTGATTGCTTCGAATGAAAGCAAAACATAGGAACATCTACGTTTCATCTGCACTTAACATCTTTTCCCATGATATTCCGCTCACATAATCCGTATACTAATCATTCATATTTATTTCAGTAAATATGCGCGTCAGTTCGTTCAGATTTTTTTCATGCAAGATGCTTTGATGAACAGCTCTAACTGGATGATTAGGCTGTAATTATATTTGATTTGGAATGTGTGAAAGGCATTGCTCTTTTCAGAGGCGTGCTTCAGATGTGTCTGTTTATAAATGCACTCAACGAATTCAAGAGCAAGTGTTCTGAAACATCTTTCTTATTCAAAGTAAATGTTCGGAACGAACAACATCCACGTTCTGTCAATTTTGTGATTCGTTGTCTTCATGTTGCATCTTCGTTATTCGTGTAGGATCCAAGTCAAAAACAAAAACAGACAACACAACTACGCATTTTACGTTTGTTTTGTTTGTAGGTTGAAAGACTGAACAACCACAATATCTAGTTGAGTCGCCTTTCATAAGATTCTTTAACATGGTTACGGTATTTTGATTCTTTGTAATGGGCACTGGTCATCTTCTATCAGTGCCAATAAGTTTTCAGTTAATCAACGATACAACTTCCACGTAATTTTCTTAAACAGCGAAGACAATGATTTATAGGCGTAGTGTGTTCAAGAGGATATTTCAAGTACACATGAATGTATTCCATCGTGATTTGCTCATCTGTTTTTTGTTGCTCCGTCAACGAGAACATAGTGAAAGTGATGTTACGAATACAATTTCTACTGATGTTATCAACTTTCTGGGTTGATGAATTTTTAAGAAAAGAAGTACTGCTCGGTTTTGCTTCAACAACTTACCGGATGACCGACTGAACCCACTCCACTTACGCGTATTCTGTTCACGTCGATCTATGTAATAGGGAGAACGTTTATAAATTCAAACGGTTTGATGCAAAATATTGTTTTTTTCATTCGGCATTCTCAGCCTCACGAAATTTAGTTTTCTTATGATTGCATAAATCTGATGAAACAGATCATCAGACATCTATCAATGCGGATTTTTCAAAATACTGTATTAAGAGTTGCCATAACTACTCATTCAGCTTTTTCTGATATTCTAATTTCAGGCATCTTCTCAGCTAATAGAGCTTGCTCTCCAATCTTTCCATTCTCGATTTTCCATCCCTAAAAACATTCCAAATTGCCTTTGGCAGTCGGGATAGCATTCGTACTTTTCGCAGAGAAGATTTCAGCTTTTGGCCCGATGAACCTAACCGCTTTTTCATGCAGGATCCTCGGACGAAATAAACTTTTTATTACATGAGCTTTCTTTCTCATTTATGGAATCATTCCAGTGGTCCGCTCAATTTTGCTTTTTTGACCCAGTTTGGCGGAAGATTACATACAAGGATTGAGTGATCACAATAGGGCCTCACGAACACGTAAGCAAAAGACAAGCATGAACAGTGAGCGAGCCACTATAAATGCATTTTTGTCGTGAGTAGTGAGCGAGCATCTGTGAGCAAATGAGCAACCCGAAAATTTATTTTTACGTTTAGCAGCGCCATTTTTCAAAAATTAATCGCAAGATGTATTCCGTTCAGTGGTCAGCTGTAATCACTGATCAGCGACTACGAATAATAATGATGTAATCACTCTACAAGTTTGTGGGGAGAATGAAATGAACAAGTTAAACACTTATCCACTAACAAAATTGGATGAATGGAGTTAAATGGACACTTCTTGAGGTCTTCGTATTCTCAATACATTTACTTGACAACCAACGCTCGTTGATTGAGTGGATTATGCAAATTTAGCACATCGTGTTTTATGAATAACACTCTTTTATAGCACCTTTGCTATTCACCACGACTATGCGATGTTGATGTTATTGTTATCATCAAAGCAGTGCTTCTCTATCAAACGCGTTCTGCTAGTTGCGTTACTCTCACATATTGACATCGATTTCTAAATAACAACATTGCAAATCACGTTTCTGTTTGTGGGAGATTTCTAATTAAAATAAACGAAAAATTTTACTCGTTCATAGCACGTATCTTCGTTCTTCTTGTCTAATTATTGTGAGCGATTAGTAGCGTCGTATAAATTTTGAAGTTTGCTAAGTAGGAAGTATTTAGTGTGAAAAAATAATGAATGAAGTGTTTATTCGCTGATAATTTTACTTTTTCTATCCGATCATCAATCACGTCTCGTTACCGCAGTGTGATGCGATAATGTGTTGGATGGGACAGACAGGAGCAGCAGTTGGAAAAGTGTTCACTGAATAGTGTTGAATCGAAAGTTGGGTTATTCAGCTTCCAAAATATAATCACCTGTTTTATCCGTAATCTTTCTCGGTATAGTGATCTCAGTAGTTTCGCTTTCAATCGCATCAATCAGATAGATACACGGCCAGTAAGTGTTTCGCGGTAGAGTAATGTCGCGTGATTAATGACCTCAGCAAGAAGGTGATGAGTAGGTGCTCAGTGAAACGATCGGAGCAAAGAAATGTATGCTTTACAGCCTACGAACAACATATGTAATATCAAAACAACTTGAAAAGTTGCTGAGTCGAATTTTTTCTCCTCAGAAGCCGTAGTGCCCAAATTTCACTTTCCGAACGTTTCTCAGTCTTATTCCTCGAATATTTTCTTTTTGATCGACAATAATCCATGTGAAAGTTCATAAAAAACTAGATTTAAAGATAGGTTCGTCATTGTCTGCAAAATATTGACCATTTTCAAACTCGAGATCATTTTTAGACCCTAATGTAAGGTAATCACAAGGTTGGATAGTAATCACAAACTGATGTTACGAAATTTTTGTTCACTGCTTTTTGAAAAAAGAAATCTGAGGTGTCGCTGATATGTGGTTTTTTATCCGTTAATTTCCCTTCGGGTGATAAAAAGTTACTAAGTATGAATAAAGTGGGAGTGATTGATGTGTAATTCAAGATGAGTATATCAGCGAAACTGTATAAAATGTCGTGTTTTACCAAATTCTGAAAGCCTGGGATTTTTGCGAAGATGAATGCCGGGATCGCAGTCAGAATCCTGAGATCCTGATACAAACAGGAGTCTACGTCCTAGACAAAAAACAGATTGACTCAGCGACCTTTCAGACTGATCTTTTTGAAGCAAAGGCTGATTCTACACCAATCGGCGTCTTTTTAAGAGCTGGCCTTCTCGAAATTCCGAAATCTGAAAATCTCGAAGTACCTTATATCGGGTGGTAAACAAGTTGGTCTAGTCACCTTTCAGACTACATTTTTGGTTCGAAATTTCGCGTCTGTTTTTTTTTCTGGACTACAAGACGTAGAACCTCAGAAATTGCAAAATTCGAAAAAATTTGTCACCCTAATGAAGACCTTATCCGCAACAGTTCATTGTTCTCGAGTGACACAGTCTATGTAAATTGCATTGAAATATGATAAATGAACACCGCGAATGAACATCGATAGAATGCTACATTAATTCAACTGGTAATGCTGTTTTTCATGGTAGTTGAATATGTGATGATGGTATAAGCGTGACACTTGCCGGTAATTCTTAATTTCATAATGGGAAAGCAATTACCAATTGTGTGATGATCAGTTTGAAATCCATCATAATTGGATATAAACTTCATTTCGTTACTTTGCATTCTCAAATTTCTTGTGCGCATGCTTTCTTCTTTTGGACATCGTCGTTGTTGGGTCGATTCTTTCTTAATTAATGTCATGGTTTTACTCACACTTACTTGGATCAAACAAATTCCAGGGCATGTCTAGAATTGGACTTTTCGGGCAAATATCAGAGGTAACAGAGCATTTGTATCTTTCGGGCGCTGGCGTCCTCAAGCCAGAAAAACTAAAACAGAAGCAGATCACTTGCATTATCAACGCTACCATAGAGGAACCGAATGCTTATATACCTGGTTGGTGACATCGTTTTCAATCTTTTGCGCATTATAAAAATTTCAATGAGGGCAGAAACGAACGCTCCACTCATGTGACTGAGAGAGAAGTTTTCATATTTGGATTATGAGAAAAGAAGATTGTATTGACATAAATCAAAGAGCTTCTTGGTTCTTATCTCAGTAGATGTAAGAATTATAACCGTCCGCTTCAAAGTTCCTTGAACTTTGTTTCGAAATGTTTTATCGATTAGGCTCATGAATGAAATTTCATCGTTAATTTTCAATAAGAGTTCAGAAACTCAAAGCATTTTGTGTTTTTATTTGTGTTCTTTTCCTCTGAGAAGGTTTAAGTGTTTATGAATGTTTATTTTGTTCTCTGGACTCAGGAATCGATTATTTGAAAATCTCGATTGAAGATAACCCGGTTGCGAGAATCGATCAGTATTTTGACTTTGTTGCAGATAAAATCAAAGCGATAAAGGTTTGCATTCTCTATTCATTGCTAATATTAACTTATCAATGTTCAAACGTCCCCTAAAGGTGCTTCTAAAATTAAGTACTATTGATAGCAGTGATACGTAAGAGTTAAAATAAAAGAAATAAACAGGATCGCGGTGGTAAAACTCTAGTGCACTGTGTGGCCGGGGTATCACGTTCGGCATCATTATGTATCATTTATTTGGTGAAGTATGAACGAATGTCATTGCGTCAAGCATATCATTATGTTAAATCGGCACGACCAATTATACGGCCGAATGTTGGCTTCTGGAAACAAATGATTGACTACGAACGCAAAATTCGAGGTAATTGTGATCATTTTTACTTCTTTTTTAATATTTTTCACGTAATTTTTCTCGTCAGCAACGCTAATTGCCTTAGTTTCTGTGTTAACGCATTGCTTAAGGTGCATCGTCGGTTTCTATGATTACATCAAATCAGTGCGATTTGGCCATTCCGGATGTTTACTGTAGTGAACTGAAGAAGCGAATCGTGCAGAACAAGAGCAATCCAAAGCACATAACCACTGGATTAATCTCCATGCAGAGTTTGTTCAGCGGAAGGAGTTCATTACCTTCGTAAGTACTTCTAATTAATGACGCATCGGTGATGTTCAATTTACCAATGACAAATGCAAACAGTTCGTTGATAAATCAGGCTTGTATGTCGATAATTTCTGTGACGCATCTCAGTGATCTTGTCGTTATCTTCTGAAATTCTTCAGAATTTACGCTCACTGACTTGAAACATTTTTGACTGTTTGTTGCCGTTCGAGGTAAGGGCTACTCTGTTTTTTGGATGATGATTTGCAATCAATCACCTAATTCAGTTCATTGTCAACTATGACATATCGCCGCTCGGGCTCGCCAACAGCAATATCCTCATCTTTCGTGCCATCATTTCCATCCCGATATTCGAATGTTTCATTGCTCAATCCAGCTCCAACACGACGTCGTGGTTCAAGTTCATTGTTTGAGAATTTGTACCATTCAGAATTTTCAGCGTTCTGATCCTTTTATATTTCTATTTTGATTTACCTTCCTTTTGTTCTGCCCAGTATGTGATGAGTTAATTCTGTCTTCGCAATTTCTTTTCATCATGGTTAACACTACCATAATTGTGTATTCAGCATTATTTGGAAATAGTTAGGAACATACAATCGAATTATTTTCATTGTGTGTAATTCGTTGCTAGCACAAGTACAAAATATGGATTATTATGGACTGGGTAGTAAATGTGTCATCGTTTTTTTTTCGCTCGAAAGTTGACCCTGCTACTGCTCGGAATTGTTTGGTCGGTGAAAGAAAAATTTACCAGCACATTCTACTCATATGACTTTGTGTAAGCAACTTATTTAATATGCCTCATGCACATAGCGCACGCATGAGTTTTAGCCTCGTTTGCTTGAATTACAATAGCGCAGAAGATTAGATGGATGAAACTAAACCTGAGGCAAATGCGTTTTATAGGTCGCCATATGCGCGAGTAGTTTGCTAGCGGATTTTCCGGAAAATATGTTTGATTGTTAGAGGTGGTTGTTTTTACAACTGTATTCGCAAAAGTTATCATAATGAGTGAAAGATGAAAAGATATTGTGATTTGCTTTGATGAATGTAACTAAATGATTTGTTCAAGTGAATGACGTGAATCGATCGTTTTATACCCCAAAATTTTTCGCCATTGGAAACCAAACACTTTACGTCATAATGATAATAATGTTGGAATCGACTTTAGAGTTCTGCATAACGAATCTCTTTATGCGCTGGCATAGGGAAAGAAATTATACTTCCTTTCGTCCATTCCAAAACTTCTTACAGTTGTTCGCTTGAAACGAATGTTGAAATATTCTCTAGAAATATGTCGTATTTCTACCGCGAAAAATGCACCAAATCGAAACTGTTCAGGAATAATATGATTACGATTGTTCATTGATTAAGGTCATTTTCGTGACGTTTCAATAGCTTTCTGATTCGATTTTTGCCTATTGACCTACGTCGATCGACAAAAACTATTCCTGAAAGCAGGAACATTCGATTGTTTCCGTTCGTATTTTGTGTCAATTTTTACAGCTAACTCTCTTGTCAGATTTCATGCATAAGTATAAATTCATCATTCCACTTCTTGATATTTGTTGAAATCGAAGCATTGCGCTTAAAGAGTTATGGATATTGATGATTGCTCAAGATCTGTAATAATGACCTATGTTTTTATTGAGGGTTGTTAATCGTGAAAATTTTATATCTTCACTGTTTTTTTCACGAATTTTATGAAAAGAAAATTTTATTGGTGGTTTTTCATTGCATTTTCAACAAATTATTATAAAAAAGAAAATGTGCAATTACGGAGGAATTAAACGGAATAGCGAGTAGTTGACCATTTCATTGTTACACGTTGGCATTAGCATTCAGATTATATAGAACAAATGAGATGGATGAAAAAGAAGCAATTGTTAGTCAGAAACAGTAATGAAAGGTGATATTCACTGAATAATGAAGAAGATATCAATAAGGAATTGAAACCAAGAGGAAGGAAAGTGAAACAATGCAATGTATAGGATAAGCTCTGAACAAGTTTAAAGTGAAACGCGAACAATGATGGATGCTTGCTAAAAGAAAAAATCTCAAAAATAGCTCCGTCAAAGATATATTTCCATATCGAAAAAAATTTTCATAAGAATGAATTGAAAGCGATGTATGTACAGAATTATCTTTCAAAAACATTTACGTCCGATCGAAAAGATTCTTTGGGTTTAAAAACACTTACATAAATGTCATTTTTGACTTCTAAAAGGTATTATTGTTTCTCCATATATGCACATAATGGCTCACTTGTATTCATTCATAATGAATAGGATGTAGTGATTGAATTAAACAATGCCAAATGGAAAATGACGTGAATGAATATCATGAGTACTATGCATTTATCACATAAGTTGAGTTCTTCGAGTGAAGACGCCCTGAAGTGGTGATGCAAATAGTCAGAGGAATGTTCTATCCAGTGCATTAATATCAGCCTAAACCGACAGTGTCATACAAATATTTGATGCACAATATTACCGTTCTAAAACAACAAACATGTACGACTACAACGAAGATATTTAAGCTCACGACCAGACGGAGAATATTGGTGCTTCTTTTTGCAGAGAGATTGGTTAAGTAACCAGGAATGTTATGAAGAATGATCATGAGGAGGGAATTACGAGTGTTGGTCCCATCCGCCAGGCATTCGTGGTAACAAACCTGGATACATTACAGCCCATGATAAAATCATCTCAGGGCATAAAACTCAAAAGAGTGACTCAAGTAAATGGTTGAAAGTTACTTTATGGCAACGTTTACATGCAAATTTTTACGGACCTTCAATCGGTGTTATTGATGAACCATTTCGCTATGAAGATTAATACAAATTCACTTTCAGGATTATTAGGGAATGAAGTGGATATGAATATAACATGAAATGAATATCGGTCATCGTATGAATAACACATGATTAGTTCGGAAAAATTTCCTGCCTCATGTTCATCGAAACCGATTTGTTTCAGATAATTCCATTTGATTTAGTGAATTCCCAGATTTTTTTTGGAACGATGAAAGAAGAATTGTACAATGTGTGGTTAAAATTAGCAATTAATGCTGGCACTTTATGAGTTTGAGCTGTCTGATAAACAGAGTGAATCAATGGAATATCGGACGTTGCATCCCGCAAAATACGCTCAACGAGAAGTCGTTCTCTGCACAGTTGAGTTTTCGACAGAAGATTGAGTAGTTATCTTTTCATCAATTTTCAGTTCTTCATAAGCTCGCTGAAAGTTATCTTTGATTGGTACGAGAGAACATAGATCGTATTTTACAGTATTACAATGCTTATAACTTACAATTTCAGCATCTGAAGGCACTCGTGAAAGGAAATCAAGTAACTCGTTGTTCGGGATGAAGTTTGGGTTACGCAGTTTCTTCGTGAACTTGTTAATGCCTGAAGAGGAGGAACAATGAAATTGCACCATGGATGGTGCTGTCAGAAATGAGATGAAAATAGTTGTATGACGGCTAACCCCACACGATTAGAATCCAGCGTAACGGAACTACGTATAAAAGAATGGTGGCAATAATAAGAACAACGATCGCCAAATTTGAGAGATATTGTTGCGTGAAGTTGAATGTACTGCAAGCAGAAAAGTTGTATACAGATTATTTGCTTTAAGTATCCTCTTCCTGTTAAGTATTCAAGGTATAACATTTCTTTATCATTCATTTACTTCTACCTTCAATTGGAGTACACATATGTATACTCAATTTTTTAGATTTTTTCCCCATATCTTCGAAAAGAAAGACAGAACACATTGTTTGATTTAACTGCAAATCCAACTGTGCTTCTGATTTTAAAAAGGTTTGTTCTTTGAAACGTTACAAACTTTTTCACACGTTCTAGTAAAGAAGCTATAAAATCCATCGTATTCTGCACCATTGCCAATGTATCTTGTATTGCATATAAACGATCCTTAAGAGTGGATGAGCCCCTTTCACTCTGTAACAGTTTGAGATCACTTCAAGATCATATTCAACTGTTAAATGAGCCACCAGAAGAGGAAAACATCGGAAATAAATACGATTAAAATGAAAGCTAAAACAATACGAAAAAACTGAAAGAAGTTGACGTAAATATCTCATACGACATCATTCAATCAGCTTTTCAAGGTGTACGCATTATTCAACATTATTCAATCAGCTTCAAGGTACGAATTCGATACACAGCAAATGGTCATGTTAACGAAACATACGAGCTACCGTTATGATAGAATGAAGTAAAAATATTCAAGCTCATCGATATGGTTGCACAACATTACTGGTTTCAATGTGCTGAGAAAAGCTTCCTTTCATGCTTGTGGTATGTGAATTGTATTCAGTGATCCATGGAGAAATTGAACCATTTGAAAGTGGTTGTGAAAAGCAATTTACAACTATTGAATAATAGCTTCACACTAGTTTTAGATGAAGATACAGGCTTTAAAACAGAGTTGTGGATAAGATCGGTAATGATAACTAACTAATCTGACAATTGTTCTATAGCAAAACGTCAAAGAGCAAAACAATGATCAAAGAACAGCGATAAACAAAGACGGAAAATGAAGGATAGCTGAAATGACGGATATTCATATTACGTCTTTTGATTGTTGCATGCTGGCTTGTCGTTTTAGTTTTGTTGCTTTGGTGTCCTGAAAAAAAGGTGGCTCCTCTTTATTTTCAATTATTTCTTTTGAACGCGAAGCCATCAGATGAATATATTGACTCAAAATGCGAAGCAGTAACCCAGCATATCAAAATTGCTGAACGAAATAAAAAAAATTTCAAACATCCAAAAAATGTAGCGCATATGAGCAGAAAACAAAACAAGAGGCGCATGCGAACAATCACGCAAACTACTGAATGAAAATAGCATGTTTGACTAAAATGAATAATAAAGGAAACTTTCATTCCTTTTGAGAATGCTTATTTCCCAGGCTTTGATGGAATAGACGGTTGAATATGAAAATTTTGGTTGCTGAATGCATATTTGAATTTATACAGGATTTCAATATCAATTCCAAAGTTTTTTGAGGTATAGCATGATTGCAGAAGTTATTTTGCATCTTCATAGCACTGCTGAAAAAACAATCCTAAAAATTTCGTTGAATATTGCACTTTTCTCTGTTCTAAGCGTAATACTGTGGAGTCTTCCAATCTGATAACAGAAGGTTAAATTTTTCTAATTCTGAAGTGAATTAAATTTGACGACAAAGCGTCGAGTGTCCCAGATAATGACTCGTAAAATTCATCTTCGGTAGTACTAATTAAACCTATTGTGCTTGAAATAATTATACATTATTCATTGGCTTTAATAGCAGTGGAGAAACTTTAAAACTGCATTCATTTCAAGTAAGCTCAAAATTGATTTTTTGCTGCTCGATATTAACATTCTGTTTTCCGCAAATAATAATTATTAACACTTCCTTCTTGAATGAACCAAGCAAGGTTTGCCATTAGAAAGTCCCGAAAAGGGCGAAACAGTGCATTGCGGGGAGTGGGTAATATCGGGAATGGATTTTTTTTCAAAACGACCACATCTTCGGGCTCTCCGAGTGTAAATTTCTTCTCCGACTGTTCCCGCCACTAAGTTTTTGCCGTCCCCGCAACACGAAAGA
Organism: Anisakis pegreffii; assembly: GCA_035041965.1. Lineage (NCBI taxonomy): Eukaryota > Metazoa > Nematoda > Chromadorea > Rhabditida > Anisakidae > Anisakis > Anisakis pegreffii. The sequence goes on from JAPYMA010002388.1 coordinate 20,255, forward strand.
CCGAAATAATTGTGCAGTTATTTGCGGCATAATTGTGCAGTTGAAATAATGCCGGGTTCGACAACTGTCGTATAAGATAGCTGAGCAGAATTTGGTCTGGGCAGAGGAGAATGCAAAAAGCTCCGTTGCATGCGACTGTGCAGCTGTAATTCGGGATCCAAAAATCGCATCCAGAAGTTGTGAGTTCATAAGAAAAATTCGATATTTTTATTGGTACGCAAAAAAGCAGTCAACAGAGTGAAAACAGTTTCAGAATCGCATACGTCTTTGGTTTGTGGTGCTATCGGCCGTTTTAACTTCTTAGACGCATCCTGCAATCAACTATTAACAGAACTTTAAACAACAAATCCGCTTGAGATAAGATCGGCATTATTCAACTAAAAAAAGATTTTATCTATTGTTGAAGATGCACATTCTTCGAAGTGATTAATTTGTAAATGATTACAAGTTATGACAACACATTATATTCCTCCAGATGTCGATTCAGACAAAGTGCTTCTTTTATGATACATACCAGAACAATTATTAATCCAAGAGCAAGTCTAACATGAGTGCAGTTACTCAAAAGAACTAGTGTGGTGCGCGGATTGGCGAATTTCAGTGTTCTCGTCCCCGTATCCCCGTCCCCGACAATTTTAAAGACGACCGCATTTTCGGAGTCCGCGACTACAAAATTTTATCCCCGATTTTTCTCATCCTGATCTTTTTTCCATCCCCGCCCGCAGCACACTATGAAGAACTATTTTAATGATACAAGCGCAAAAAAAGACGGATAGAATGCAGAGGCATTAGTTAGCTATTCAGAAAAACATTAAAAACAACGATGCAGACAAGATGAACGTACTGATTGTGAGAAAAAATGTATAATGAGTAAAAATGGTGCCTTCCTTGCCTTCAATTACCTGTTCAGTGGTTTCGTCATCTTCATAAGACTCACGAGGAGAAGCCTCTCGTTGTGACATATCCGTAACGCTTGGATTGTAATATTGGTACAGATATGTTTTTAAGAACAGCGCCAAGATGATCAAAGGAACATGATATAGCTCGAAGAAATACACAGAAACCAAGTAGACCTACAAAATGCCATAGATCACTCAGAACTACTGACAGTACCTTATTGCAACTCTGAAAACTACTCAAAACCTCAAATTTATTGAAAAACCTTCTCCGCTAAATAATTCAATGTGATATTGATGCTAAAGAACTGAAAACTGCCGGTTGAATCTGTCCTTTTTCAGTCAAGGAAAGAACAGGAACAACTGACCATGAAAGCGATAATTGAGCGTTTTGGCGAATCCCAATTGAAACAACTTTGTACGAAGTCGTGAATCTCCATGGCACATAATAACGAATTTTTCAACCTGTTCCAATTCATATTGATTGATATCATGAACGAATATTGTTTAAAGGAAAATAAATTCAAAATTCAGAAAATAAAAATTATTGTTTCCAGTAAATGGAATAAATAGCACCTTGCGTAGTTGTGCATGAACACTTGACGCTTAAATTTAGGTTCGGATTGCATGTATTTCTCTTCACGAGGATTGAATGTGCGGATGGCAGCACGAATCTGAAAGATTACACTTCCACACTTCTTCTTGCAAGTGAGCATCGCAGATGAAGTGGATTACATCGCAGATGAGATGGATCACTTTTTGTAAAATGCTCATAATAGGAACAATTACATACAGTCAGATGATCGCGATAATGAAAGCAACATTTTCAGCTGACAATTTGGAATAGTCATGAGCCTTACTGGATTCCATATAACGTCAAGTTCCAGTTCAATTTGGCCTTTCGACGCCTGATCGAGTTTACGATTCTTCAAAGCATACCAGCGTTTTTCGCAGTTTTCGATCTAAAAACAACACATTGCCGAAAAAAGTTTAAGTGTACTGATTTATAATCTTTTTAATTGCCAATTTCATTTTCCTTCCAATTCTCAGTACAATCCGATTCTCAAAATTCATGTTGGGTACTGTTCTCTTCGAAAGGAATGGAAAGTTTCGGCAAATACAGTTTGCTCAAATGGTGGATACAAATGATCTAATGAAAAGGTTGCTTCAAATGAAAGTTTCAAAACTGAAGTTATATGATTTTTGCAGAAATTAAAATATAAATATTGATCATAATTAAGCCAACATTTAAAGAAAATGTTTATTTCCAAAGCAAAAAATGGGCGAGTAGTGAAAAATTGCAAGTACATAGAATAGGTATTCACCTTCAGCAAAGGAATAGCAATTTTTCCCAAAAATCCAGCCTTTTTATTGGGATCTTCATCATAAACGGTGATCTCAAGGACAGAATGAATGTCCTTCACAGACCTGTAAGATGGAGAAAGTGGGACAGTTTAGGAAAGAATCTGATACATTCGAAGAAATCAAATGCATAGTTGTTTTTAGCCACAGATTTTGGTCAGTACCTTGATACTGACTGAGACTTATTATAGATTTGTTCTAAGTGATGTAACCGAAACGGATAAAATAAACTGCGACTACAAAAACTTCGAATAAAGATGCAGAGGGGAAAAAATGAGCTTCAATCGAAAAATATCATCAAAAAATCAAACGAATGAACGTACAACGTGAAGAGCTTGTTCCAAACAGGATTTATTGTTTTGTACTCAGTATGAGTTTGCAATCGATCGTTCACCAACTCCACCACAACATATGGATCGCTCTTACCGCTCATATCTACTGCTGCTAAGTCTCTTGCTTGGAAAACTATAAGGTATTTGATAACAGATAAACGAAATGACAACAACATTATCTGAGATCCGTCGAAAACGCTTTATTGGCTGACCTTTGATTGTGAGGTATCCAACGTCGCGAATACATTGGAGTGTTCGTAATAAACTCTGCAATGAAGGTGTCTTTGCTGAATCTATAGAACTTTCAGTCTTAATCTCTACAAGAGATTATTGCTGAAAAAACACATAACGCTTTCATCCTTACTGACTCAGAAGGTATATCTCGAATCAGCTGATTCTATGCATTACTGCGTAAGTCTCTTGAATTTTAAGAGAATCACGTAGTTAAGTTTTTGAGAATACGTACATATTTGTTAACAATGGCGTTTCTTACATCGTTACCAGTAAATTCACAAAGATCCACAATGGCATCGGTTGACGTTGTTCCTGAGATTGAAACCAAAAGCTGTATTGAGCCTAAAATTGAGAACAAATCGGTGTAGTCATTAACAATAGTGAAGATTCGAAAATGGGTAGGCGAAAAATGTGGAAAGAAAAGATCTGACAAACTCCAGCAGCGACCACATTCAATACAGTGACCAAATTCGGTTGCATTTTAGAGTCTCACGAATTAATTGTTGCCTTCAGAACGCAATGAAACTTTTTGGTGTGATGAATAAGAACTGTGCCAGCAAACTCTCAATGCATTGAAGTAGTCAGTACTGCTTATCGGTTATGCTTTTGTGGGTATATCGTACTCGACAGGACGTACTTAGAAATCACACCTACCATTCCCATTCTCCAATTCGCACAATAATTGATTTGCGCATTCTTTTTCCAACTTATCTAAGTCGATACTGCACCTATACAAAACAATTATTTGCAGTAAGGAAAACATCAAAGCAACAACAGAACTGTCTCAGAAACATTAATTATTCTGGTTAACAATCCGCAAAAAATAATCAAAAATTGCCCACCTTCCCATGCATTCGCTGTTGCGTTTATCATTAACCATCATTTCGAGCATATGCGTCGGTTCATCATACAAGTGTAAATCGAACTGTTCCAACCATTTTGGGTTGCGGGTTCTCGAAGCTGGCTAAACGTAAACCGAAGTGCTGACAAATTGGAACTTCTTTCATGCTTTTGAACAGCATATCATTGGAAAAAAGAATACATTGTTCGTTTGCCAGCACGAATAATTTTGAGAGTAAAGGTTGATATCCATCAAAAGGCCAATTTTACTGAATATCAACTTTTACTCTTGTTCGACAATTTCACATTCAGACATACGGTTACATCGTGATTACTATGCCAAATTCCTTGGCTTTTTGAAAGAAGTGCTCTTCACTTATGAAACTTAAACTTATTGCTTTTCTTATGAAATCATTCCGAGCACATGTTTATTTTTCATGAAAAACATCAAATCTGCTATCTGCTATCATCAAAAACGACCACATATTTATTTTACTTCTCGTAGCACACCTTGCTTTTGTATTTTTCCGAACCAAGTTTGAATTTTACGAGTGGATCAGGTGCTAAGGCTATATTTGTTGGCGACATCAAATTTCGACCTTCAATGAGTACGATATTGACCACCGACAACCAGACTTGTGATGCTAGAAGATGGAACAAAATTAACAATAATCATATGGTATCATTTTTGATATCTTGAGAGTCGACATATCAGCAGGCTAACACACATAAATGCGACTATTCGTTTCTATCGAGAAGCATCTAGTAGTGTAGGAATTACCATTGAAGGCAAAAAGGCATGATTAATAAAGATCCAAAAGAATCTCACTTTTCTGTGGCCGCTTCAGCTGCTCACTAGTAATTCCCCTGACACATTTTTTCATGAACTGAAATTATTTTTCATGAACTTATATTAAGAGCAAATCGTTTTGAAATGATGAATATCAATAATGAAATTGAAGTAAGTGCATAATTTTCAATATTCTCAGAAATAGTTTGATTATCTTTTGAGTGGGTCGACTGAATAATGAATTTTAAAGAGACTCAAAAGTATTTTTTAGTGTAACTGCTCACAAGTTCGAGAAATTTTTGTTAAATTTAATATGAAAAAGGACATGAATGGTACCCCAAAACAACGGTTTGTGGTTTAGATCCGGGGGTGAATTTGGAGAGTATGCAATTCGGAAATTTATTGCTTGTATTTCGCCGATGCATTAGGAATTTATCACAGATGATGAAACTTTGCACGAAAGTAGATCTTTTCATTTTCAAATGATCCAAAAGACCTCACATGTTCCGATATGATAAAAGTCATAAATTTACGGACTCTGAACACCCTCAGCGCCAACTAACTAATTTATATTATAAGATTTTTTCAAAGATCATAATTTGTGCTGTTATAATAAAAGAGATCATGTACTGAAAGCGCTCGTTTGAGATTAGGCAATCTACTGGTCAATAGATCATTGCAACTATGAACTATGCACCAGGTGTATAAATCAAGTAGATGTGTTTTATCAAATAAACCTGCTCCTTTTCAGTTTGTGTTAATGGTGTGACGGTGACAACAAGATTCACTTCACCCATTTCGTCAGTTTTACCCTCTTCCAGTAACGTAACTTTCACTTCTGTTGGCCTTAAGTGGAGACTTCTTAAATAATGTCTCTTTAACAGTTTTGATTAACTGTTTTATTCTGTTCCATTCACACATCCCAAATTTTGAATATGTTCTATTCTATATCGATAGAGTAGAGCACAACAGAAGATGAACAGAGCAGTTTATTTTAAATAGGCACATCACTATTCTTAATCGAGTATCACGGTGCAAAAAAACACGAATTTTGATTTGCATAAATCAAAAATAGGCCACCTCAATGATTCATTCTTTTTTTTATATGCGACGTCTTTGACTCATTGTCAGCGGTACTATTATTTTGGTTTGTGGTCATTGAAACTAAATACGTCGATTTCATACGAAATATGAGATCTTATCGCATGTTTGATTTTCGAAATGTAAGACGAATTTGTACAATTTCCAATATACAACTTGAAATTGTATAATTTCAAATCAATACATGAAGTTCGAATTCAAAAGAAAGAACTTTCTAAATAATTATCGGGCAGTTTTTTACGTTTTCAAACTAAATTTTAAAGCTTGCTGTGATTTGTCCATTTTAGAAGTCATTCAGTCTCTCATTTAATTCTAGAGAAATGTTGATATTAGAAACTGGTACTAATGGAGCGCAATACTAACTGGAAAAGTCGAAGTTGACTGACATCAATAAGACCACCACCCATATAATCATCAGCTGCAAAGCGATCATAGTCATAAACATCAACTGCGATCGGTGTTGTTGGATCATCGATCAACTGAGAGAACTCTTCTTCCCATACTGGATTCAGGTTCTTATAAATCGTATTACTCTTGAAGTATGTACGACTTTTGTATTTGAATTTTACGTACGGATCACTACTACCTATAACAATGTTCACTGTATGAAAGCTTCATAATCTTTTATGATTAGCTGACATATAGGAACGCTTAGAGAAGAAAGTAAGCGATGCTTGGATTAAGATAAACTAAATCAAAAATGTAGGAACGGCAAAAAATGTTTACTATTAGTCAATTAAAGTCGTTATTTTTGTTTGTATTTTCAAAGGTGCTCAATTCAATTGCAAAGGGAGGAGCATTCATTCAAATGGAATAATACCTTTCCGGTTGGGCACACAACGTGGTTCTCATTTGGGGCACAAATTTAAAGTTATTTAATGACGGGTGCATGAAATGCTGCTTATTTCAAAGAATTGTAAAAGTTTTTCATTTAAACCTGATGCATCTCGAACAACAAGATTTTTGCCGTCTTTCAATCGGATTTTGACGTGAAATGTCACGTATTCGTCCACTTTTGCCACCTTCTTATCGTCAGTACTACTTTCTTTCTGTGATTCATTGTTTTTCTGCAATAATTTGGAATTCACAAAGTAGTCTGCAAGAGAATGAACTTTAAATTTTATTCATTTATGTTCACATCCGAACGTTGACTCTCACTATTTCCATAAGGTAATGTAGGAACGAAAAAGAATCAACAATTATTGAATGGTTGTTGAATGTTGAAGACCATTCGACCATTCAAGATTATAAAATACAAATATCTCATTTGCTGTTGAATGGACCGAAAGTTTCCTTCTTACACTGAAATGAACAGATAAAAATACCCGATACCTGCTTGGATGTACGACATAGTTCAGGAGCAGAAGTTGAGAGATTGTCGTCAGTTGCCTCAGTTTTTCCGCCTAATCTGCATGAAAGGTCACTTTTTTTGAATGTCTCAATAAAAACATATTGTGCTATTTTTAGTCAGCATAAATTCCACTTGCATATTTAAAAATCTCCAGATCCATGCAAGCTTCTGCAACTCTAGTCTGTATTATTTTTGAGAATGGGAAATTCATAGCATCCATTTTTTACTTAGTAGCTATGAACTGCATCTCAGCGGGAAAATTAACAGCAAAGAGTAAGTGTTTCGTGGGCGAAATATCCATCCTTTGAGCAGGTAGGATCGTGAAATATGGTTCTAGTTGTGTTGATAAGTACTTAAAAGATCCAACACCGAAATACGGCAGATTGCTGAATGGATGTGGGAAATATCCAAGAATCCCGCGCCAAACAGCCAAAATTGGTTCTGGTTACGGCAATGAACCGAAATTTACGGCTGTCTGTCGACCGAAAGCATTTTAGCAGATCGTTGAAATTTTTTAAGGATTGCCAACTCCTGGGCAGCCATGCGCTGACTTCGGCATTCAACTGTATGCCACTGTCGACACTAATGTGTGGCCAAATTCACTTTGACTGTACGATTACTTTTTTCGTGAATGCTCATTTTTATAAATAACACGGATGAATAACCTGATGACAGAAGTCGTGAATTTTATGTTGCGCCAAAGTTTTTGCTTCTTTACAGGTTTAGTTGCAGGAGTAGCTGGAAATCTCTTTGCTGACAAAGATGAATTGAGATGTTTGGTGATTGATCGATGACAAAATCGAAAATTTACCTTCAGCAGGAGGTTCTGCTAACTGATATTCAGAATCGACTGTTGGAAGAGCAGAGGCGCATCCAAAAACTCCTGTAACTAATAAGGTTGATTTTGTCACCATAATCCTTTACTTATCCAAGGAATGGAAGTGAGCTAATAAAAAACTGGTTTCTCATGCCGTCTGGCTCGAGCATAACCCTAAAAATAGCAACTGCGAAATGCTTCGTGAATGAGTGACAAGTTCAAGTGAATTCGATGCAGAATGGCCATCTAAAGACATAGAGGTCAAATAAAGAGACTCCATCGAGACTGACTCATACGACGACTGGTAGACAGAGGTGAACTGCCAACAGAGCGTGGAATTTGATGGTAGACTACGAGTTGGCCATCATCTGTTTGCAGATTGCTTGAAGTTGAACAATCTGCTGAAGAAGTGAATTTGTGATTGCGTTCTTGATGAGATGCAGATCGAGATAGGCTGCTATGTGATGAGCCGTTATATGATGTATCAACAAGTGATGCATTCGCTGTTCGCTTCCGTGTCCAGTGTCTATGCCACCATGTAGCATTCTCATGTACATTATCCGACCTCTTACTCATTTATACAAGAAGGACAGATCAAAATGAGGCATCAATCAATAACAATTCTGCCATCGTCGGATCTGTTGAACTACTCGAAATGAGCGATCATGCATGCTCACACTATATTCCAAACGCATCGATTTAAGATTTTCATTTTATGCCTTATTACCGATCATTTAATACTCCAAAAAGTTTCAGCGTAGAAGTGCTTCTTCTCGGTTCTTGCTTAGTGCTATTGCAATATTACTCATGAACCCTGTCGAAGGAATCATCAGCCTGGAATGCGGCAGTATTGAATAATACTGCTTACATAAGTGTTGCGGCGGAGTAATTAATAACGACTAGGCGAAATGAATTTATCCTTCATCTAGTTGTTGAGAGCAACAATATAGACATTCGGATAAACAGGAACATAAAATGAAATCTTGTGTTGCAGTTTAATAATAGAGTGAGGATCGTTTCGACAATTCTTAAGAGTTAAGCAGATGAATTCTCGCAATATTTCATGCTTACACAAGCATAATCAGCAAATGTTCCGATGCACGTCATTAACTCAACGATATGGACACTAATTGTGAAATATGCATCACAATTAGCAAAAATCATGCATTCACCTCTCAACAGAAACGATAGTTATGCGTGAGCGGTTATGCAACAGCAACATGAAGTCAATGAAAAGAATGTGGATTTATTGATGCAGTGAATGAAGACTCCTGAGAATATCATAATCACAGAAATGCAAATAATCGAATCAAATGTTTGCTAACATTATCTTCGTTCAGTGAATTTGAGGATAAGTCAGAAGTTTGAGGATAAGCCACCTTATCAAGATTATCGAAAAACAAATGATTACTCGAAAGCAGATTTATTTCAAATGAATTTGAAATTCTTGGAAGGCGATCATTTCCTGTTTGATGAACTGAGTGATCGCAAATAAAGAGATTATCAAAGGATAATTGTGTTTATGGCTTTAAAATGCACCATAAACACAGCTGTGCATTACGATTTTCATATGAAGATGAGAAAAGAGATGAACGAGCTACTGAAAGGAAATATGAAAACTTCACAGCTATACGTCTATTGAACATTCACCAGTTAAACAAATCATCATTTCAATGCAACGTCATAAGAGCAATTTTAAGAGCAATTTGTTGATATAGAAACCAGTGATACTTTAGTGAATGGAGTGAAAACCAAATTGGTTATTAAGTTGAGACACTCACCTTGATCATTCACATCCTCACTTTCTATGAGCGGATGCTTGTTTTCATCCATATTATGATTCTCGTCAACACTGTTCCTAATATTCAGCAGGAATCGGTCTCATTCATCTAACTTTCCAGCAAAGACGACAGATGATGAGTCAACAAACGACCAATATCTATCATAAAATCGAACAAAAGATTTCTTACTTGTTATAATAACACTCTAATAAAAACTTCGTGTAAATCGTGAAGATAAACAAGTCAATAATTGATTTAAAATGTATGTAATTTTGATTGCTTAACCGGGCTCCTTAAATCTATCAATAGACTTAGTAGAAACTAATTTCATCACATTGACGGATTGAAATATAATACTTCTTTTTGATTAAAGTATGATTCTTCTTCTTCCGCTCGAAATATTCTCAATCGACTGCTAAATGCAATGGGCACATCTGAGCGTGATGTCATCTTTGTATCGCTATGGTTTTAACAAATAGCATTCTATGGGTGCTCATGACTGAGCTGAAAATATTGAAAACACTCAACAAAAAGGTGTTCATCATTGAATTTTCCAAATAGGCAGAAAAAACGATTCCTTTCAAATCCCATTCAAATTATAAACATGCTCGTTTATTTGAACATTGAATCGCACCAGTAAAGCAGAAAACATATATAATTCATGAGACATAAATTATCTATGCATTCGTCTGAAGGTGCACCCATATCATCTGGACTGCGTAAAATTAGTGCAAAATGATCTTATGCAGTCCAACTTCAAGGCGACCTCCCGCTATAATATTTGTTTCGCTATCGAACTCGGAGCCCTTCGAGGTCCTACCACCTACCTTAGTTCCGATTAATTGTTTGGCCATCAACACTCGACTTTTATCATCATCCTTTGTCTAATAAACGATGAATGAGTTTTTCAAAACATTGGGAATCAATTTGCATAGACTGGTCATTTTTCACAACTTTCAGGCTAATTTTTGTTCTCATTCAGAGTTCATACATTCGAATCTGGGAACGTTTCGCTTGCAAACTATCCGGGACTGGAGCAAGCTTCATTATGTAATTGAAACTTCTGAACAATCGACTCAACCATTCTCGAGTTCTATCGGAAAACATCAACTACGGAAGCACCTTTGATATGGTGGTCGATGGACAACAGAATCAACCGTTCGTTGGGAATCTGATTTTGTGATAATTACAAATATAATCAGCTGTAGCTTTTACTGCTTTCACTCGATGCCGTTTTATGGTTTAGACATCTTTCCTCAATAAGTGCTGATATGATCTAAGTTAATGGTTGGAATAATGTAATAAATATTTGGCAACACTTTTTTAGAGCGCATAAATGAAGAACAATATAGAAATGAATCGAAAGATTGACTTGAAAAGTATCGATAAAAATCGAGCGTATAGATTTGGTTGCCTGACCCTGGGTATGAATGGATTGTTGGAAAAAGCAAACGAAATGATCAATCCGTGATTGTTGTTGTGAATATTCATTAAAAACAGCTCAAATATACACCAAATACGCAGATCGTTGACTGTTTTGTATTGATGGAATCGTATTAAATTGCACCATAAAATCGATGTACACCAGTGAAGCGTTGCTTATATGTCGATACTATCCTTTTATTAGCTGTATCACCATTTTTCCATTCTCTAACTGTATTATTTGTATGATATTGTGCATGATAAAATGATGACAATATTAACATAATCAAATCGAATCACTGACTCTGTTCATCTGCATTTAATAAAACAAACCATCTCAACAGTTTAGCGAACAGCAGCTATTCAAACTCTTGATTTGATAAGCAGTGATCCAGTTAATTACGGCTTTCCGTCATCAGTTACTTGCTATGTAAAATAAATACTATTGAGATTTATTCGGAACGCAAGAGATATACGTGTATCCCGTAGAAGACTTTACTAACTATCTTTGATTGCGAGCGATCAACATGAGACCTGTAAACTTGAGATGAACACCAGACTTGTTGCAAAAAAAGAACATTTCAATCGAAAAAAGACTGATTCGAATAAAACAGCAAAAAAGTCGACATCATAGGCAACCTTTCAGTTCGCAACATTTTTTTGATCATAAATACGATGAAATAATAGTCCCAAATTTTCACCAATCGTCCCAAATCTCCTCAAGCACCAAAGATTTATTTGATACCTTATAACGTCATAAGCTCATCAATATGGATTGATCGCATTATCAGTTATGCAACCGCAGACCTCATAAGGAATCTGTCGGTTGTATTGCAACGACTTACTTAAGTTGAGTAATCTGATTTTCCCTCATGTATCCCGAAAAATTTATGACTTCACCTCCTTCCTGGATTCATCGGATTCGGGACATGTAGGAATAGTGATGTTCCTGTTCCACACATTCGGTAAATTGTTCTGCTGTGTTCTGTTCCACCTTTCAGCTGTTCTGTTCTCCATCCCAAGTTTTCAAACTACTCTGTTTAGTTCTGCTTTGTTCTTTAAATGTTATACTCTGTTCGCGTATCCTTTTTTGAAGCTATTATTTTCTGTTTGTGCGAGTAAAACAGGAATAGGAACAGTTTGAATAGGGTAGAAACATCACTATGTTGGTAACCTGCAGTTTATGAGGTGGAAGAGTATCGTCTTCTCAAATTGAAGTTAATCATTCCTCTCTTAATGATGAGATAGCATAAATTCGGTACCCGGACAATCTGCCCGAAGACGTTTTGCTTAACGACAGTTTGTCTAAAGACACATTGCATGGCGGACACTTTGCCTAATGGACATTTTGCATAACGGACGATTTGACTAATGGACATTTTGCTTGTCGGAGTTTGCCTAATGGGAATTCTGCCTAATGTCATTTTGCCCAATGCACGTGCGAGATTGTTAGACGCACCCGTTCAGAACATGCTGGGGATGGTCATCTCGTGGCTATTATTAGAACACGTGTACATATCAACGTTGGTGATTTTGTTGGCTTCAATCAAAGTAAAATTTTGACCAATGAAGTTATCAAGAGGAAACAACGCGTCTAGTTTATGTTTATCACCGGTGATGGACAGCTTGCTTCAGCAGTCTCCTTCACGGAACAATATTTGGATTCATACACAGCACATTCCCCTTAAGAACAGAAAATGTTATTTACTATTAATTATGCATGCCAGAATTCATAAAGCGATTTGGAGGAGGCAATATTTTAGGGGAGTAAATTCCAGGCTCTAACGATTCTGTGTGCAAAGGAGAATTTTGCACTGTTTAGTTTGCAGCGCTTGACAGCGAGTTTAAAGGAATTATTATGGCGGGTTCATTCAGTGCTTGAGGAACATTCGATAAATTCATTCATTGAGAGACCGGCGTGATGTTGAACGATGTTGTAGGCCATGCAAAGATCTGTATAAAATCTTCGCAGTTCTAAACTTTCTAATCCTAGTATTGTTGTAACTATGTTCGCCCACTACTAGAATACGCCTTGTCCCTCTAGTCTCCCTATGATTCACAGAAGGACAAACATACTTTAACATACTTGAAAATGTTCAAAGAAGATGCAGCCGTTTCATATTCAAGAGACATTGTGGAGATGCATGTGAATCCAAACATAGTTCCGTGAAGGAGACTGCTGAAGCAGGCTGTCCGTCATCGGTGATAAACATAAACTAGACGCGTTGTTTCTTCTTGATAACTTCATTGGTTAAAATTTGACTTTGATTGAAGCCAACATTGAAGCCAAATCACCAACGTTGATATGTATAGGTGTTCTAATAATAGCCATGAGATGAACATTTCCAATATGTTCTGAACGTGCGCTCTAACAATCTCGCACGTGCATTGGGTAAAATGACATTAGGCGAAATTCCCAATAGGCAAACACCGATAAGCAAAATGTCCATTAGGCAAAGTGTCTGTTAGGTAATGTGTCTTTAGACAAACTACCGTTAGGCAAATCGTCTTTAGGCAAATTGTCCGGTAACTCATAAATTCGATAGTAATAAAACGAAAATGCTTAACGTTCTCTCAGAATCCACACTTGTTTAGTGGAATTCAACTATCGTTACCACGGCATTTTATAACATCTTCATTTTTGTGATTAATTTCACTTGAAAACTTTCATTTTGTTATGATGATACGAAACATTGCGGAAGCAGCTGGAACTGAATAGTCCATATATGAATACTTCTCATTTATGAGAAGTATTTCGCGAGAAACTTCTCATTTATGAGCTTCTTTCAATCATTTGCAATACATACTACTTTCTGAGAAACTTTCTGTTGACTGCATCCCCTATTGACACATTTCTGAAGATCAACTGGAGCTTACTAAATGTAACAGACCACTGCAGATATTCGGATATGTCCGGTTTAAATCTCCTCCGCGTAACAAAAACATTCGAATAAAAAAAGTAGACCCGAAGATATATGATGTATCATTCATCATTCTAAAGGGCTCGTGACGCTGCTCACGAGTATTCTATCAAAACTGCTGAACGCAATCTGCAGCCGAAATATTGCTTTAAATTTGGGATAGTTGGCGAAGTCGTTATCGCACATGCCGCTGGGATAGCCGTTATCGTGGAAAGCCGTTGCGCTTTGTTGGCGAAGTGAATGAAACGTTAGATATCAAGAGAAACTTCGAGTGTTCGGTTTACGCATGCGCTTTTTTGATGTTGATATTATATGGCTGATGTAATGGTCTCATTTTTGCTGATTTCCTTTATGAAGTGACAAGGACGCTGTGTTAATTATTAGTTAGGAAGAAAACTTTCAGACCATAATGCAAATGTCCAGAAGCAGTGAGAGTTCGAAGCGGAGATACAAGTTTCAGTAAGAACAACTAACCAAAAAAACTATCAAAATCATCAACTTCATACGCTTGATTAAAATAATGGCGGAAACATCGTTAAACTGGCGTCTCGAAATATCCATTTTCGAACCTTCCTCAGTACGGATGTAAATATATTATTTACAGAAAGTTTGATGGACGCTCACTGATGTCATGCTTCATTATATGCAAATTAATCACGTGGATAAAATTATCGACAATTCGGACGAAAAATCGATCTAAAAGTTGAGCTGTTGATATTATACCCAATGACCTGTTTTCAACCGCATCAAGAAATTTGCACATGGGATAAAATTGGCAGCAATAAAGTACTGGCGATACTCAAACCTTCAACCTTCACCTCGACATTTTAACGCCTTATCAATTGCATCAGCCCCTCACTATGAAAAAGTAAAAAATTTTCAAGATAACGACTAACCCAGTGGTACCCATGCTCGGGTGCTCCATTACCCATTTTGATGATCTAACACGCCGCCGTTACCCCCCCCGTCCTGATACAAAAACTTACAATTTCTACGTATAACGTCGGGAACAAAAGGAAAACCGGTCCGGAAATTCCTCAGTGGCGTAAAGAAATTAATTTTCTGAAATGAAACAAGTATTTTTTGAACTTTATTTAGTCTTCGCCCTAAATGAAATTTAACAGCCCCGCCAATCGAAAACGAAAAGCAATGAAAAGAACATTCTTCAGCGATTAAAAAAAATGAAATTTGACAGCAAGTTCAATTACTTATGAAGAAAGAAAATGCAATAAACATTTGAGGAATTATCATCGAGATGAACGGAAAAACAATCATTTCATCGAAGTGATGATTAATGAATAAGTAAAAATTGATCGCAGGAATGAAAATATGTTTTGAGATGTGACAGATGCGTAAAGTCTGAAATTCTCATTCTACTTTTCAAGCATTTCAGTCATAATATCATGAGAAATGTTGTCGTTCATCACGAAAGAAGTATTATACCTGTTGAAAAAAAGCATTCATAACCGATAAAAGAATTAGAAACTGTAAAAATTGGAAAAAGAAATCAATATCATAAAATTCAGAAATACTCGATCGTCGTACACCAAACCAATGATCATTTCTGTCGTACCAAAGACCTCAATGAATTCTTATTGCTCATGAGAGACGATGCCAGCCAGTATATTAAAGCACTTACGAGATATTTACGACTTCTTCAAACTGACTTTTGTTTAGGCCTAAATGAACGGAAGGTACTCAGAAAATGAGATAAAGAAGAGCGTTTTCACCAGGGAGCCACATTTAGATATCCGACTGAAAAATACACCATTACAATGGCGTTTCGTCAAAACAACACCAAATATTAGTTTCTCTCAGTCCATCCTCAATGTTGATGAGAGACAATGTCAGCAAATGTATCGAAGAACTTACGAAACATTTGTGGCTAAACAGACTTCAAAGCCAATGATACTCAGAAAATAGGAGAAAAAAGAGTGCCGCCATAAACTTTTACATACCCAAGTGTTTTTCACTTGTCAGTCATCACAATGGCGTTCTATCATAACGTAACAACTGCACGAAATATTAATTTCCCGACTCCTTCCCTTACTCCCATGAGACCCCCAAATTACCCAAAATAGGTAATTTCACCTCTTGTAAGAACCACTAGACTAACCCATCGGAAAGACTCACGTTTCGGCCCATAATTCGACTTTATATTCCGATCAGACCAACGTCACGAGCCCTTGGAAATGGTGATGGCTCATCGCATATCTGCTGACTCGTTATTTATCCTTGTAAGTCTTTTTTGCTAGCCAAATTATTCAACAACTATATCCTCTATTTAAAAAATATTCAGCCTATTTATCTTTAGCCTAAAGTATTTTCAGCCCTCCGAATACACGAGGGTCTAAATACGCAGGGATTTACTATGTTTAAATGAACTATGATCTGTTGACCTCAGTAATTGTGCGACCTATGAAACGTATGGAGAACTAATCTTGCGTTTCCACACAAATGATGTATATTCATTATATCAGCATGAGGGAACTCACACAATCCATGTTTTATGAAAGTTAACGCTTGGTGATATTTTCCAATTTCATAGATCGCAGAACTGGAGCATTACAGTTTATGACTGTCAAAAAGACTACCTCTGAGAAAACAATTGCATTTTTCAAGAGACTTCTCTCGCTTGGACACCTTCATTCGATTAAATTTCATAAGCAACGATTAATCATTAGAATTTTTTAAATTAACAATGGTTTTAGCTTTGCGGTAAAAAGTATTCATCATTTTTTGAGCAATTTAGTCGCATTGCGATCCTCGGTTTTAGCTTTCAATGAGTAGGTTCCATCAGGAAATGAAATTAACTTATTCAGCTGTTGTGTGCAAGAAACTAAACAACTTGCTTCTCTAATGAGCTACCGGCCGTAATTTTCAAGCATTTGTGATGATTCCTTTTCTATCCTAGTAAATACACTGGAAAACATTTTCGTCAAATTCTTTTGGTGGCATATGGTTGGAAACAATTTAGCATTCAGAATTTCACACACTGATTTTGATTTTTTTTTGACCGACAAAAGTTAACGTAGTTTTTAGTTGTAGATAGTGAAGAGTAACCTATCAAAAACTTTATTGAAACAGATTTTTGACAAAAGTCGTTTGATATTTCACACACTGAACTTGATATTTCACACACTGATATACGCAAGCTCAAAGTTTTTGCTCAGAACGAATATTCTTAAGGAAACGATTAGAAATGCATTCATTTTGGCGTCAAATTTGATCAAATATTAAACTTCAGAGCAAATTACAATTGGAAGGAACGCGAAACAGTGTGAAAGAAATTAAATCGGATAAGAATAACTTGTAAAATATCAGTTAAAGATGGCACTGAATCGTTCGCAACCATATTAAACCCACTGTGTTAGATGTTTCTGAATATCAGTCAAAGATTCAGAAGGGCGAGCGAGTAACAATAGCAAATCACAAACAGCAATTACGAAAATAATGGAGAATACATCTCAGGACACCAAGTTAAGCAACAAACATGCGCGGAACAAGTCACTTTGGAAAACAGCAACCAAAGCCGACAATGATCTGACAAGCAATAAATTAGTAATGTAGGTAGCAAGATCTTTGCGAACTGCGATTTCTGTGCAACATACACCCATTCAACATCCTGAATCATGGCATTTGCCACAGATTATGATGGAAATGTTCAAACAGAAAATGGCAAAATCGTTATAGGTACCAGATGGAGTTGAATGGATTGCTGTCGAATTTTATCGATCAAAGTGTGACAGATGCAAGAGGATTTGGAAAATGTTCTCGAAACGTCATAATCATAACTTTACGTAATTCAACAAAATTTCATAATGCAGTCGAGTTGTGAATTTCATAATGCAGTCAAATTTCAAGTTAAAGAAGTAGTATGTGTGAATACAGTTGGTCTGATTTTTACGCAGCAGCAAAATCTTAATGGAGAGGCAGCTTGGATGTGGAGACTATCGGAAAAGTTTATGCACAGTGATCTGCAAAATTACTGGAGAAGTTCACTGAACCATTTGTAATGAGTTCAAACAAAACTAGGTCAAAAATGCCCCAACAGGAGATGGAAAAACAAACGTTGGGCACATTGCTAGATATATTTTCTGAAGTGAGGATTCCGAACTGTTGTTTTTTGTCTTTCTTTGAATGACGGCTGTTTACGATACTCATTTCGTTCTCAAAGAATCGATCACTGTATAGAATATCATCTTTCAGTAATTATCATTGTGTTGAAAAAAGCAGCAACTTTCCGCTATGCCTGAAGCCATTTTCCATCTGCGCTGCTTGATGCATAGCAGCATATGTTCCTTGACTAATTCGATATATTCGATATAATTAGTGAAAAATGCCCACAATGAATGTGCCATGAGAAGAACTGTTTTAATCCAAAAAAATCATTGAAGCTCATACGCAACCTGATAGCATGCATACCCGTATCAACTACTTACGAACCACTGTTGTCTTGTTGTAAACAAACGAGTTGAGTTTGTTCACGTCAATCGGAACTGCTCAAGGATCTAGCTTATGACACTGGGATTCCTATTACTCGCACGTAACTTATTATCGACGTCCTTTTTTCTTAACAAAAGAAATTGTCATCTAAAAGCACAACCTACATAGCACATGCTTCAGAGATTGTTTACTGATTTCGAGCAACTGGAAGGAGTTTTTTGTCATTCTGATAATGAAGTCGATTGTGTGAAAACTAGGATCGACAGAAGCCTATCCTTATTGGTAGGGAAAAGTATGTCCGTTATTCAGGTGAATTACTTGCATTATGATGTTATCGACATTCGAGCTCAGTTAATACAATTTGTAGAAACATCAAAGGCAACAAGCATCATTGTAAAGCATCAGAAAGACAATATAATAATAATAAACAACTTTTATGGCAGATTCCGCCAAGGCCAACTTTATCTTATAACTTTATCTTTTTCCCTTTTAAGTTTTTATAAGAGTCAATGCAACCAATCACCGCAAGCCACAAACAGCACACAACAACAATAAACGTAAAACATCTTTCAAAAACTGAATCTCATGTTTTCTCGTTTACTTGAAAACTACGATTTAGATCCAGAAATTCATTCGTTAAGTGATCATCTTTTACACCAGTCGTTCTCAGCCTTTTTTCGCCCGCACATCTTCATAAGTTTTTAAATATCCTCTAACCCTTCATAACTGTATCTGTCATCCACTGCAGTGAGTATCTGTAATGCAGATAAGTGCACACCATTAGAGTTCGTGCCAGTCTTTTCAAAAATACATATGTTAAAGTTCACCGTCGCTTACTTTATTCACATGAGTTGAAAGGCGTCTTCGCCTACCTTAAAATTAAATGTAGTCCCCTGGAAACTGGATTGAACTAATTTGAAACTTAAAAGGGAAACACTGAATTTGATTCATATTTACGATTATCACAGACTATGTTGCTTCGAAGAATTTGTCGCCATGCCTATCTATTCTTTACAAAAATAACTCTCCATGTGGTTAATAGTCGAGAGAGTATCAGTGTGCAGGTCTCGAAATGCGTGCCGTTCGAAATCTAAATTGCGCATTTATCAATCGTTTTCAGCCGATTAATTTTTCCAATTTTTACCACAAAATGAAGGAATTTGCTAAGACAGCAAAAAATTTTAAAGCAATATTTTCTATGAAAACATCGAAATGAAAAATTTAATTTCAAGTGTAATTCACGACTAAATCATCGAACCAACCCTAGCTTGTGCATCCTTTAAAGTGCACGATGTAGATCTGTGAACAAGCCAGCGTTGCAAGGTGATCATTCATTTCAGAAATTTCGAGAAGAAATTGAAAAAATAATCCATACCTTGTGAGGCTGAATGAAAGCATGACAAGCAAAATTATACACGTTCAAATGACCATATTGAAAGCATCACCACCGCTCGAGACGTTGTGGAATGATATCCCATGCATGGATATTCGATTTCACGAATTCAAATAATCGAATTGTTTGATTTCGAAGTTTTGAAAGAATTAACCTGATATCGTAATGAAATTGCAGTGTAATGGAATTATTTATTGCCGATGCTTATTCAAAATAAGCATAATTTTGGATTACAAAGAGAAATGACGTTTGTAAATGCTTCGAAAGTCAGACAAAATAAGCTGAGCATTCAGATAAATGCATGACTGAAGCTATATTGCTGCCAGCAGCTGATGTACTCAACGTCCAAGTACTGTTACATTTGGGCATCGATTCGTTGTGTAACGTTTCTCGCTCCCCTTGCTTCCTTCTCATTTCGCACGCCCATTTGCTGTCAGCTAGCAGTTTTATATATCTACTTCTGGATAGTGCGACAATATAAGAGCATGTCTCATCAACATTATCACTTATATCCTACCGCCTCCAGATTTAATCTGCTCTTCGTACTCAAAACACTCTCATCTAAACACTTAACAAAAAATAAAGGATATTAGCATTATGAACACACATCCATTGGTAATCTGTTTTACTGCACTTTTTCGTTTCTTTTGGCTGAAAAACCGAACTAGAAATAAAACCACGTAGAAAAGCAACTGAAGTATCTCCATAAAGTAACAATTATAAAGCATGTGTTTAGAAGTGATCTGGAAACGTTTCATCAAAAGCTGCTGACGATGCTGTAAACCAGGGAATGGCCCCTTGAATGTTCTGTTTTGACAGAAATGTTAACATCACATTTGTGACTGCTGATTTTTTGAATTTTGCGCCTTGATCGGAAAGATTCAAAATGCATGCAATAACTATGAGGAGAAAACGTTTATTGACAGTTCAAAGTCTTTATACTCACGGTTATTCCCAGTTGAGTTAAATTGTTGTTGGTTTAAGTTAAAATGATGGATAAACGAAAACTCGGGTCATTTATGATGTTTAGAAGGAACTTCAATTAGTTTCGGAGTCAATCATGGAAGAGCATTTGTTTGTGCAAAGAGGCCTCTCAAGTTATAACCACTCACATCAGTCGACATATGACACAAATTTATAGTCTTCAACATGTTACATTTTACCAATTCAAAATTTCAGAATTTTTTATCATATGCAATGATGTAAAAGTGAAAGCACATTCAAGAAACAGTGTCAAAAGCTCGTAACTTACAACTGTCAGTATGAACAATTAAAAAACCTTTTCACGTCATGCATCATCATTTCGATAAAGAATGGATATAGCTTTTAACGAACCATCCATGGGGACCATAGATAAACGAAACTATATGTGTGTATCAACTAAAAGCGTGTAATCAGCTATATGTGCGCAATTAATGGAGAAAACATAGTCAGTGAATGCAATCATGTCGAATGGTTATTTTATAAACACTTTTTTCGCTAACTTTCGCCGAAACTGATATAAACTTCTAGTTGTCATCGCTAGAACTTCTCACATTCCTTGAGTTGATTGATGCTTAAAATGAATAATTTGCACAGAATTAATCCAATGTCCAGATAACCTCGTTTTGTTTGACATTTAATTGAATAACGAACGTTGACAAAATACTTGATACATAAATGAAACAATCAGACAATAACTATTCAAAGGTTTTTGTCGTCATTAACATGTTGCCATTCTTTTTGACTGAACCAGAAGTGGTGTATAATTTTTCGTCGTTCTCTTTTTGTGTTGGCCACTGAAAACAAAACCGCCTCATAATTAAATTCAATACGTTTTTGATCGAGTTTCGAAGGATGAAACCGAGAAATTATGCGTTCTCCTCCTTTATAATGCTCACTCTATCAAATTGTTGACCGCACAATGCCTTTTCACCATAGCAGCATCTCAGACAGCAAAGCATTCGGCGTCAGACATTGACTTCTTGAACGCTACCAAAAAAATGCACTGACCGCATATAACGATCACATGAAAAGGTTGCATGAACTAGAGTAATAGAACAGAAATCATTAATTGCTTATCCATTTTCCTTCGCGATGCTATAGAAGTATGCACTGCAAAATTCATCGAAGCTTTCAGAAAGATCATTTTCAAGCCATTGAACTTTCTCACTTTGCATAATAAGCAAATGGGAAGAAGAAGGATTGCGGTGTGAGATGCGAAAGTGAAGAACTGACTAATAAATTAAATTGCTAATACGTAACTGAACGAAGTACATGTT
>JAPYMA010002389.1:0-30092 GCA_035041965.1 Anisakis pegreffii
TGACGAACGCAGCCAGCAAACTGATAAACGGTAGTAACCCACACTTGAACATAAGCTCAAATTTAGGGTCTACAATTCCAAAAATATTGAAAATCTTACTCGTCGGTCTAGATTTGCAAAGATATTGAAAATCTTACAAGTCGAAACATTGGTTGAAAGCGAAATATTCCAATAAACAATACAATACCTAGTAAATGAGAAGTTATTTTTACAGAGACATTCACAAATTCCGAAGAAAGTCCAAGTTTTCAATGAACCGTGATTAAAAACACTCGCTTTGTAGATCACAATCGAATCATTTCCGAAAATTTATTTCACATTGATGCATAAAAACAATCGAACAACAATCAACTAAACAGTAAACAATAAATCGCATCGCAACAAAATAATTACTAAACATCAACGCACTGGAAGCGAAATTACGATTTTCAAGCGTTCACAACGAATAACGATGACGGTTTTGATTCATTACGGGGTCATGGATAAGTGCTTGAAATATAAGCACGAGATGAGAACGATGGTAGAAAACGGATCCGCTGCCGAATCAGAGGAGTTCTGCTGAAGACTGACTTATGATCGAAGATAATCGAAGCGGGACTACAGTCAGAATTCAGCACTCAATGGGCAAATTCGATTGGCTTTCTGCATCGATTGTTCGCCACCTGGATAGTTTCAATCGTGTTTATCACAGGGCAGCTTCTAAACTCTCAAGTTTACGAAAGAGGGTCTGAGAGGAAGTTTTTTTGGAGAAGAAAGAGCTAACTAATCGCCCGTAGCGCTACAGTTCTAGAAACAGGCCAAAAGAATGAGTATCTTGTGTCTAATCATTCACAAACGAACACAAAGTCATGGATACGAAAAGCACGAGCACTCTCCAGAGAGTTCTCTTGCGACCAATAACACAACAATTGCACAACAGTTCATCGAAATAACAAACCAAAAATCTTGCACAAACTACAATGCATCATCAAAGCAACACGAACACGAATAAAGCATTATTACGATTTACTGAATACTAAAACTGAAACACAATTGAATGAATTTCATAAAGCAACAAATAATCAATGTTGAACAACAAAAGAATATTAAAACTTATCTAAAATTAAGCTTGAAGCTAAAATTAAGCGGTTTGTTGAAAGAATTTCACAACAATTGGTGATTACTTTTTGTGCTGTTCTCAAAAGTTCAATGGTCGCAAAATCTAAGCCAAATGTAGGCGGATTTGTGTATTCAGACCATCTGCAAATAGCTTTTGATAAGATCATGAATTTAAAATAATCTGCGAAAACTGCTCAAGATTATACGACTCATCAACGATTTAGCATAGTACTGCTGTAACACTGAATGGTAATTCTGATGCATTTTCAGCTCTGACCTCTACTTCACATCTGTGATTTCTATCCAAAATTATACGATGACCGTATAAATTCCTCCTAGTGGATAACGAGGTCCATATATTATGCCATTATATTCAAGGAAGATGTTAGAAGTTAGCAGTAGATAAAACTAATGCATGCAATGGAACAACAAACATTTTTTGAATAAAATCGCCACTATTGATGAGTCTCAGTTACAAGTTCGATAAGGACTTCGTTGAGATGCACGCAAGAAATCTCTTCCAACCTTGACTGCTTGAGCGCATCAAGGTCTAGCTAGAGCCTAAACTGAAGCCTAAGGAAGCTCTAGCTTAAAGAGATGGATGGCGTTTTGAGTTAGTTCATCTCGAGCAAGAGAACAACACAGTGCGTTCAGTGGAACAGAGAGCAAGCAAACAACACGAACGAACGAACGACAAACAGCAATGATTCTAATCAGCACTACTAATCACAAGCAACTGTACACAACTGGGCATGACGTTCAGAATAAATCAGAGAAAGTCTCGTCTCGTAGAGATATTATTCTTTAACACTGATAGCGAATACGAACAATTCAACAAATAAGTTGATAAAAATGGAAATTTAACAACAACAGTGACATTGATAACAACAACAAAAACAACGAATGAGCACAAACGCTGTAGACATAGTAATAAAAATTGTATCGAGAAACGAGAATAAAGATCTGATGTCAAATTTGACGTTGATTTTCGCATATCACGCACCTCCAAGAATCAAAATAAAGAGGCATGAAGTCATGAATCAATGTCATCGAGATATTGTTCATCTCGATGAGATAAACAATTGTTTAGCTGAGAGAGTAATGGGGAAGACCCCTTGCTAGTATTAATTCAGTATGAAACCATAAATGTCTCTCATTGAAGGGGTCGCACGAAGGCGTCGCTTTAGTTTACTCTCTTATGTCTTAATATAACTGAAAATCTTATATCTTTTGTCCAAGAAACAATTAGAAGATAGTACTTTTAGAGGATATTGCGCTCAATTTGAGTATCGCCATCGATAATTAGGAGTAGGAGTAAGCTTGTCTGCGCATCGGTTATCCGTTATAAGTGGAATTAGAAGTAATCTATTCGGGTAATTGTAAAATTAGATGAAGTGTTCAATTAACAACAGTCACCAACAATATTAGTGGAACTGATGATGTGAATTGCAAGTGAGGATGTGAAGTTAGGAAGTAAGAAGTAATGAATTTTCGAAGAAATTTATAAGTTATCAACGAAAAATTCGAACGGTTGACTCATAGCAATACGAAAACTCTGTCGACTAGATGCCAAATCTTGCGGTAACTCATCGAGACGATTCGGCTGATTCAGCGAGGACGAACCGGCAGCCAGCGAGGACGATCCTCCGCCACCACCGACACTGCTCGACACTTGAATGTGCTGAGAGAGTGTCGACAACGATGGCACTGGTGCAGGTGGGAGAACAGCACGACCGCTGAAAGTTCGAAAAAATTCAGCCGTGAATAAAAACCGGAAATTTTTAGAAAATAAGAAAAAACACGAGAAATTGGTAAGAACCGAAAGGAAAAGGACAGGAAATGCAGTGAAGGGGAAATTCAAGTTGATAAAATTCAGTGTCAAAAATAAATCGCTGTCAAAACGAACACTCGCATATTCTGTTGCCGATCGCTTCCACTCGAACCATCGTTACTACTCGTTTGACTGTGAACGTCCGGACCTCCTCCGGCACCTTTATAGATGGCAGCCGATGGATTCAACAAGCCATGATGTATCATTCCGGATGATGCGGCAAACATCTGCGCTTGCTGTTGTTGAGTTGGCTGCTGGCCGGGATATGGCGAGATCGGCATCGACGCATAACCACTCACCTGAAAATTGCATTGAATACTCTCGAGAACACCTAAACTTCCCCAGGGAAATCCGCTTGTTTCGTCATTACGACTTGGATGTCAGTACAGACATCAAAATCCCTTCTTTCACACAACATATTCTGCTCATCAATCCATTACTCTGTTTTTTGCTATCTCAGGCAACTGATACGTCTGAAGTTAAACTGAAAATCTCGCCGTCACCTTGCTTGTATATGATGATATACCATCTGCCGATAAAATTTTGAAATATCTTCTCATATCAACTTTTCGGCTGCATCATTAGCCGCCGAATAATCACCGAAAATGTGAGTAATACGGAGATCCGATGGATCATAAAATGAGTAAAAGTCCAAAAATGTCACAAATGGAAACGTTGATAAACTGCTTTCAAAATTGTTGAGAAATCTTCGCGTAGTGCATCCAAATTAGTGTTGTGGTGCATCATGCATACTTATTTCCAAAGATAACATTTACGTAACTCTTCCAAAGTTTCATTCCAATAAATACCATTTTCATCCGAAGTGACTGACTTGCAATTAGATGTCAATCAGTGTGCTATAACTTTTACATTCAGACATGATCGCGAGTGCATGATGTTTTTAAAGGAAATTCATTAATGTGGTGCTGATAGTTGTTTCATGCTGGTTATGAAATGGAAATTTGACAGTTTTATTGAAACACATTTATGAACATTATGATTGTGTGGTGGTATCAATTATGAGTTATTGATAGAATTTTTATCATTTTCATGCACAAATAAACAAACATTTAATTGAAAAAACAATACTGAATGAAGCGAAACAAAACACAAAAATAAAAACAAGCATGCAAAAAATATCAAAAATACAACGAGCAAAAAAAATTGAATACGAATCATTTGAGCGCCATGGAAACAAAATTCATACAAATCACACGAATGAGAGGAGTAGTTTGAATAGAAATAATAATAATCGTTAAGCATATGCCAATAACGGTGATCATAACATCGGCAAAAATAATGTCAAACTTGAGTCAAATAAACACCAGCAGATACAATAAGACTAGAATCGATGGAAGTATCAACTGAATATTCGTACTGAACAACGTAACAGTAGACTGATAAAATTGATCGGTAGAATTAAGAGTAATTTGGAGAATGGAGACGGATACCTGAAGGGGGTGAGGGAAAATGATTATCCTGTGCGCTGATTACACTCCCTTGTTTAGTGTTGATCAGTTATTCAAATGGGAAGGGAAATTCCAATCGAACGGTCAGTGTTAACATCTGACGCCCGGATGAAGCGCTAATCTCATGAGCTTTCCTCTTGATTCAAAGCTGGACCTGATTTGTTCATGAATATCTGGATTGGACGAAATACGCTTTCGGAAAGCTTTTTAAGAATATCGATTAACGAAAAATAAGTACATATGCATATATGAGCTTTCAAATATTCACAAAACGTTATTGCTATGGCAAAAAGATTAAAGACATCGATCATCCTCAATGAAAATGATAACAACAATAAAAAGTGCAATATTTGTGTGTGTGAAACATGCGTGACATTATCATTGATAAAAATACTCAAGAGTGATAAAAATTCTCAAATATACTGCAAACAAACACCTGCAATTTTGTATGATTGGAAGAAATTTTTAGACATGTCTAGGTGACACTCTCAAAAATGAATGGTATCATGAATGAGATGGCGCTGAGAAGAATATAAGTGCGAAATCGCTGCTTCCTGGGTGTGAGTTCATCAGGTGCTTTTCATCAGAACATCAGGACACAACAAATTTTCTGAAACCCGACAGCTGAAGCAAATTTTCAAGACAGAAACAAATCCTGCTGCAGACCATACACATTAAAATTATAGACAATTGCACAAACTGGAAAATGGTACCAGAACGACGACACGAGATGGTACCAAAATGGTACTAGAATCGGGATGAATGAATGAAATAATACAAACGAACGGACAAATAAATGCAAATGTGAATGTATAGCAGGAATAGTACAACAATTCTTACGCAAATGCCATGCGATGCAACAAGATCGACGAAATGAACTGTTTGCAAAATGCTTTTGTTCTATTATTTTCAGCATCAACTGCTATCATATTATCAGTGATCCATTATCAGACATTATCCCATCAACTGAACAATCAACATACCATGTTGACATCACCAAATTTCGGGGATGGATACTTTTACCAAATTATACCGGTAACTCGACGATACTTAATCACCTACTTAATCTCTAACGTATTTTTCTAGATAACTTTCTCATATACATGAAGTGTTCAACAAAATTACGGTTGAAATCAAATGATCTTAATCAATCCTAATCGTAAAAACGAAGATTTCCCTTCAAACGGAGCGGAGCACTAATCAATTTGGAGACAACAAAATCATATTTCATCAAATCCATCAAATATTTTCATCGAATTTAAATGATTCAAAGAGCATCCATCATTCGGAAAAGATGCATCGTGCATTATGCAACAAGCATTAAGCTGAATTTGTCCATACCGACAGCGTTTTGATGGGACATGCAAAATAACGAATGCGGATAATATTCATCCAATCAGTCGAATGATTGTTATTAATGGTGAAGAGTGTGACACGAGATTTGGCTGGTTTGCTTCATTGCATGGCACATAACATGACGACGTTACATTCAAAAAACGTTCACAGTGCAAATGATGAACAATGAAATTGGATTGATCGATCGAAAACGATACGATACGCAACATTAATGCAATCAGATCGCAATCTTTGCCAATTCCTCTCTATCATCTCGTCAAAATATCAACATCAAATAGCCTCATTTCGTTTCTTGCGCAATTTGTTCCTCATTTCAGAATTTCAGAAGTTTAAATTTCACAAGCATGTATGTGGCCACTGTGAAGACAATATCTCTATCGAAACTACTGTGAGATCTACGGCAGAAACGGAATTTACGGATGATTTCCTCGTATTTTATAATATTTATAGAAAGTAAATTAATTTCTGTTAACATTAGAACACAAGGACTACTTCCATCAAATCGCTCAGCTGCCGCCAAAGTTTTTCGTCAACAACCCAAATCAATGTTCAATCACCGGAATCTGCTGTTGGCAAAAGTCGCATTTCAAATTGAAATTGAAACCGATTTACGGGAAACAGGAAACAACACATAGAAAAGAAAGTGATGAAAAATGAATGAAAGAATGAAAGGTTTCCGGGGGGTGAATAGTAATTATATGGATAAGGACGACAGTAATGATGACAGTTACAATAATGATGACAACAAAACAACGACAACCAAACAACAACAATAGCAGCAATGAAATTGACAACAGTTATGATAAAAACGTGACATGACAAGAACATACAAAAGTGTTTTGTGGTGACAGTTCAATGAAATTCTTCTCATCACCATTTTATCCTCGCTAATCGTCTGACTCACAATCAGATGAACGGAATTTTAACAATCTAAAGTAGAAAATTTTTTCCAATAATTTCAATAATCTAAATAACAATCCAAACTTCAAAAATCAACATAACACTCAATTTAAAAATCCTGGTTTTCCTTTGGAATCGAGACATAAAAAGATGCTCCCTCCATCTCAAAAGAATGTCTTCAAATCGAAAATTTTCTCTCTACATCTGAAAGGAAGACGTCTGAAACTCCATGGTGAAAGGCTTCACTTTTTGACTATATCTGGAATTAGAGGAGTGCAGATAATGTTCACCATCTTGAGATTATACGTAACTACTTTGATGGTCAGCAAATACAGCGAGGAAAATAATTCTTTTTGAAAAATTGATTGAACTGTGCAATAAAATGTGGATTAATTGATAGAAAATTGTTGTTAAATTGTTGCATAGTGCATCATCCATCATCATTCACTCACATTCACTCAAAAAAATTCATCACATTCAATTACATTGCGATATATTTACAAATGATCGCGCTATCTCATTATAACCCTAACCAACAGAAAATACAAAATACTAATCAATCCTTACTTCCGAACCTTACGATTAGACAAAACCGAAGCGACTTTTACTAATTATACAAATGTTTTCATCATTTCTTCAAAATTAAGATGTCCTTTTCTGAAAAAAGTTGCTGTTTCTAAGCAATTTTTTCCACATGACGAAAACAAATTCAATAATTCGACTCGCTAGCGCTGCCTCTTCGACAAAACCACCAGTAAACAGATTGAGCTCAACTATCGAACGATACGACAGAATTTTTTCGGCAGACTTTCGAATCGAACGATGAATAGCAAAGAAAAACAGAGAGTCGAGCGGCGATCAAAAATCAATTCTGATAGACTTTCATCACCACCCGCTCGCTCTTCAAATATCCATCATGTAAAAGCGCATTTTCACGTCAATATTTTGAGGATGATGTTGAATATTGCTTACCATCGACGGCGGTGCATTCTGCAGCATAACACCACCAACCACACCACCTGGTTGTTGCTGTTGTTGTTGGGATGACGGCCAAACGCCAGCAACTCGATTCGGACAGCCTTGCTGTTGTTGTGCTGCGGCTGCAGCGGCCATTAGCCCAGGTGGAGGCGGCGGTAGAATTGAGCCAACTTCACTTCGCACTCCAGTTCCGTCGTCATTGGTCGACGTCGGTGGAATCTGCCGTAAACGGGCGAATTCTGAAACGTGCGATATGGAAGACCATCGCGAAGAAGCCAAGAACCGAGATGTTAACCATTGCTTCGGTTTCATTTTTTGAGGACAGTTCAGCTTTTCGCCGGACTCATACCTATTGTCGGACTGGTAAACCGTGCAAATAAACGAATAAACTTCTATTAAGTGAGGTGATTAGTGATACATTTTGAGTTTTCAATTTCGGTCACGCTGATTCTCTTCACAAAAAATACACCAATTATGAGTCAAATTATAAGAAGATTTGAAAAGATAAATGAGGACGTTCGTGCAATGTAGATGACCGAATTTTATTTGTTGAAAAAAGTGCCGAAGTAAGGAAATTTTGAGGAAGCGAATAAATTAAAAAAGAGCAATTCAACCAACGAATGCAATACCTGCACATTCATCCCCCAGGATATAGTAGCATTGTTCGGTGAATGTTATCTTATTGACAACGTGACTTATCAGCTTCTCTTTCAGCAATTCGCCAGCAAACTTACGACCGTCCTTACGATCTCGTAAGCCATCTACATGTTCCATTAGCCAATCCACCAGATCGCTGCCTGAACAAAACCACTGACATTAATGATAAAATAATAAAAACAGTCAAATAATGACAATACTCATAACAATGGTAAATAATCACTTAATATTTATAATGACAATAATTAATGAAGAAAAGTTGTGAAAAGTAATAGCAACAAAAACGTTCAAATAAACGTAAGCAAATCTTTAACAAATCATTCGAGTCATCTCCAAAACATACCCAAAAATGACATCGGAATGGGTATTTTCAGCCAGGTTCTATTCTTAATGTCAAGACCTGAATTCGGCATGACCATCATTTGAACAATTCTCTTTTTGTCAGTTGTTGTTGCCAATCGGATGCTGCCACCAATTCCTCCAGCAACGATTGTATTCGGTGCTGAACCATTCGATGTCATCGTACCGCTACTCGGCGGACGACCGTATTGACCCGGAACAGGCGTTGGCGCTCCTTCTGATCCTTCAACGAAACCTTACTATTATCAAATTCAATCATCAATATGAATAAGCAAGGACAACCATGAATTCTGCTTAAATTCTATAAAGAAAATCAAAGTGACAACATTCTTTAAAAATGATTCAAGGAAAACAATTTCCACATTTAATACGCCTTAAGAGTTCAACTGAAATCGTACAGAAAGATAGTTGCTATGAAATCGTGGAGACTCTTAATGAAACAACGACATCTGCTGATCAGCAGGCAAAAGCAACTAGTTTGAAATATTGCTAAAAAGAGATAAAATTCATTCGAAAACGACCGTTTACCGTTGAAATATTTCTACCTCAAATGTTATGCTGTCTCAAAACAACACACACCAACCGTCAACCAAACAGTTGATCCAATGAATTAGTATGAAACCTATCAGATTCATAACAAACAGACAAGTAAATCACCTCACCTTCTAGAATCGATGGCATTCCTCGCATAGCATTCGTATGTTGTATCCAAGCTTGCGTATCGATCGGTCTCACAGGCTCATCTCGATGTCGTGGCACTGTGAACGCACTTCTCGGTCCACCATCCCACATCTTCGCCACAGTCAATTTAATCGGTCCCCGTCTGGCAACAGACTCACGCAACACGTCAACAGCTTGGTCGTTTGTAAAGTTCTCGAATGATATATCATTCACTTGTAGAATCATATCACCCGGTTCAATACGACCATCTAGTGCTACAGCACCACCTAAAAATGATCACAACTTTAATGGAATGATCCCGAATCTATGACAGTCATGACCACATCTGCTTATTGCAATCGCCACATTATTACAAAAAGAAGTTTACAAACAGTTTCAAAATAAATTCTTCTTTTTCAAAAGGATTTAGGAACTCTTCGCGCATCAGAACTCCATTGAAGTATTGCTATGACTTTGACTGTACATAATTGGGAGGATGATTCGAAAACAAAACAAACAAAATGAACAATCTCGATGTGAAATCGAACAACATCTCGACAAACCTTTCATAATATTGGCCACATAAATGCCATTGTCACCTCGCGATGAACTCTGTCCCACAATACTAATACCAAGGAAATTAACCGTATCCATGTTCAACGTAACTGTGATGACATCCAGCGACATTGAACTCTCCGTGATACTACTAAACGACGACGCACGTGATGGTTGTCGGAATTTACGGCGATTTCGACGTTTACGATACGCGTTCATGTGGTGTTGACGCGATACGCTCGTTATGTCGGTTGACGTGGACACTCTGAATTGTAAACAAAACAGTAAACACCAATTAGACAAGTCAACAAACAATTAACAAACACCTAAACGATACCATAGATTTACACCCCGCAAATAAAATAAATATGAACCTTGACCGATCGTCATCGTCCGAGAACAGTCGAGCGTCACTCTCAGAGCCGATCGTAGAATCTTCAAACCGGCGTCCTCCAGCGCGATGTCCTGAAAAGTTCACTCCATAAAGCTAACCATTTTCAACGGGTTTTTCACAATAGCAAAACCTTACCTCATACAAAACCACTTCCCTCCAATAATTTGTCTTAATAATAGCAACTTCTAATGAACTTACCACGAAACTTCTCAACAATTTAGAAATACAATTCATGTGTAACCAATAGAGACTTACACATCATATGCATAAATGAATTCGCATGCTATGACCAAAATACGAACCTATCAGATAGAACGATGCATTAGCGCTCAGTTCACTAGTCAACGATAGATGTGATGTTCTATGCAAGAATCCGACGAGATGGCGTTTTGGCTTCAATGTGGTTTCATTATGACCAGATACATCTGTTCGATCTGAACATGTCGTGGTCGTATTACATCGCCTATACATTTTCGCTGTACTGGGTCTCCATTTTTCACCAGGCCCATTCACTGTACCCTCTCCAATTGTTCCATTCTTATTTTCCACTCGCCTGCTACCCCTTTCTTCATCAAAATTACATTCAGAAGCATTCTTCATCGCAATATAGCGACGTATGAATAGACTTTGAACACGGAAATTTGCCTCTGATGAAGCAGTATCATCTTCGGGTTCTTCAGAAGCCAATGAGAAATTCTGTCCAGACTTGTTGCTTGGTAATATCGTCTTCTGATGATCGACGTTAGTACGATCGTCCTGATGATTCTGTAGACTCAGTGGATAATCCGAATGAGTTGTTGCTTCAGGTGGCGATAGAGCCACATCAGCAAAAGGATCTGAGACGGTCATTAAGGGTCTTCGTGTGGAATCACTTCTTCCAATTAACACATTCAGTGAATCTTCGTCGTTAGTATCTTCTCCGCTTAGGTTTTTCTCATTATCGTTATTATTGCCATCACTGCTCTCTCCTTGCGTCAGAGAACCGCACTCCTTTGCAGCTACCAGAAAATCTGGTTGAGTGGCTAATGAATCAGGATCGAAATTAGAATCACTGGAGTCAGATGACTGCGGAAGGTTAAGAATGGGAGTTTTCCTATTTAGATATGATGCTTCCAGATGAGATGGGTCGTCTGGATGGGATGGAGAGTTTTGGAACTGGTTGACAGAGGGTGTGAACAAATGTGATAAAAGATGGATTTTTGTGAGCTTATGAACGGTACCCAACTGAACGCGTGGATAATCCGGATTAGGGCGATATCGGCTGCTAATTGGAGTAGTGCAAATACCACTATCTTTCAGCGTCTTCTCATCGTGCTCTCCATCCATGATGACTGCAGACTCTTTGAAGAGTTCCTCCAGATTCCTCGATGGATTCGACAATCCAGCCTCGTGAAACTCACCAGTAGTGCACGAGTAGCATCCTGCATCAGCAGACGGTGGCTGTGACAAAATCATAATATCATCAACATTCCGCTTAACTCTCTCACTAACGTCACCGTTGCTGCTATCATTAAGAACTTTCTCGAAATCATTGCTCATGTCAGCATTGTTATCACTATCGTTATGATCATTTTCAACTTCCAATAACGGATACCGTCTCGATTTTGGTTTTATTTTGGCATATAACGATTCTGATATCGAAGTTTCTAAGTTCTCCAGTGTCGATTCTGTCGCGACTTGTGAAATTCTCTTTTCAGCTTCCAGCGCCGAGGCATCATTGCAGCTATTGAGAATAAGTGCTGGAATTCTTGCTGTATTTTCCGAGTACTGACCACTACTAGTGCCTTGAGCCACACTGGTACTATCTCCTTTTCCGATATGAAAACTTTCTCGCTTCCTTCTGTCCATCGGCTCCAATTTGCAACTTTTTGTCATCAATTCCTGAGCAAACTCTGCTCCTCGATTACCATCGCCATAATCTGCCAAGCTATCATCCATGCCGTATTCATGATGAAGGGATCGAGAATCTGCATCATGACGGGACTTCCACTTTGAAAGATAATCCGCATACTGATGAAGATAATGAAGTTTAACTGGATCTGTGAACGACCGTTTGGGTTGCGTTTTCGATGGCACACACGTCACGAAATCTTGTTTCTGTTTCATCAAATCTGATGAAGACGGAATCTGACCATTCTCAGCTACTATTACTGAACCAGAATCCATTCCAGCATGCTCCAGCTCACCTCCACCGCCACTCTTCTGCTTTCTACGATGATGATGGCGACTCTGCAGCATAGGAGTTTCTTCTATCTTCGAATCAGCATTAACATTCTTATTGTTCATCAGGAGACGAGGCAAGCGATAAGGACGGTGACAATCAGCTGTGACGGTGAAGGCACGTTGCCTGGCATCATCAGATGTCATTGCTCCTCCAGATGCCTTACAACCAGCCAGATCGCGACAATCACGATGGCGTGCCGAGAATAATTCTGAAGGCATGACTTTTTGACGACGCTCAGCGATCATTGCGCGCAGTTTGAGGGCACGTTCGTTAAGACCCAGAGTAGTGAAGCCAAGAAATGAGGATTGCGGAGAAGTGGCACCAACAACAGGCGGACGACTTGTGATATCACAGGCAACGATTCCGGCCATTAATTACTGATTCAACGAGTCATTCAGCTCAACACTGACTCATATCATTCGCTGATCACCAGCTGATAAGCAATCAGTCACTTCAGCCAACATTATATCATTGAGATGATATAATAGTATAATATATAGGATAATATCATCACTTCCTTTCAAGGATTTGGCATTTGACAGAACATGACCGTCCGTCTCTGATACATGCCGTTATATCTGGATGACGATTCTCAGATCAGCGCAGCAATCTATTTCTAATAAGAGTTCAGAAAATACGATTGGCGTCAACGGCGTCAACAAACTCGTTTGAATTTCGCTCGAATAACAGTTCAAGAAACTCGTTTCGCTCCTTCAATAAACACAAAATAATAATTTAAGTGTTAAATCACGCATATGCTAATCACATAATATCAGTGAGAAGTTGCTCTGTAACACGAGATCTTTTCAATCCACGTGTATGCACACACACACACATTCGTGCATTTAACAATACCACAAGCGTGACAACATAAAAAAGTACCGAGGAACACTAGAATTATGCGCAATATCTAGAAAGCAACGAGTGAATCCTAGATGAACAAAGTGTTTGACTCTTTATTTTCTAGAAAGAGTAAAGAGTACTTATGAAGCAGTACAATAACTTAAGAAGCATTTTGCCTATGAACCATCCAAAAGAATGGATAAAAATTACATAATGCTAATTATAGGGCAGTTCAAGCCAATTCAAATAGATCTACCAATATTTAAATCCATTATGGTTGTTAAGAACCTTTCAATAGAAAATGTAGAAAATGAAACGCATCTGAGAATTACTGTCAAATAGCGAAAAAATCAGATGATAGAGTTCAAATACAAAAGTTTCTCTGCTCAATTCAGCAACCACCTTCACAATACAACGATAATAACGATAATGATACTAATAATAGTTTCGTACTGGTCATTTAATAAAACAAACAATATTCACAACAAGACGACATATCTAATGATCAGTAAACCGTCTGTCACCTATTCAAATAAAGCTAAGTTCAAGCTCAAGTATCCGTAGATGTCTGAACAAATAAATTCGATAAATTCGATTCGGAGTAGCAGTCAGATGAGAATAACTTCTGATCGACAAACAGATGAATGAACAGAATTAGCGGATGTCGTTGATTTAAGAGGATATTCGAGGTTAATCTGACGATGAGGTAGACCGAACTGATGCAGAGGGATTGGAGAGGTTTGTTGAAATAAAGTAAACAGTTGATGAAAGTAACGGCAAGATAAGTAAGATGCAATGTAAACGTTGTTGGCATTTGATGTAGTGCATATAAAATTGAAGTTTACCTAACATTTACTGCAACTCCATTGTTATTTACGAACGATTTCTCCTAATTTCAACTG
This sequence comes from Anisakis pegreffii, assembly GCA_035041965.1. Classification (NCBI taxonomy): domain Eukaryota; kingdom Metazoa; phylum Nematoda; class Chromadorea; order Rhabditida; family Anisakidae; genus Anisakis; species Anisakis pegreffii. The sequence goes on from JAPYMA010002389.1 coordinate 14,228, forward strand.
ACATAACAGCGATGAATTGCCGCCTCTCGAGAACAAATTGAAACTGCAGTTTCGAAACTCGAAATCATTCGCAAATTCAGCTTCATTCTAATGAAACGATCATATTTCTATTACAACAATAACTTCCTTAAAATTCTATTAACTGCTTAATTTGCAAAATTTCATTCGCTCAAATTTACTTAATTCATTTGAATTCCATTCGAATTCGCTCAAATGAATAATTTAAATTTGCTTCCGACTGAAAAATTCCAGCATTCGATTGGAATTCCGATTGTCGGGATTTTAAAAGTCAGATCGTTCAGATTCCCACCACATAAAATTCCGCTCTAATGCCATCGCCAGTAATGACTTATTTCGGTTCCAACTTAGCATCTGGTCACATCTTTTCAAAAACTAACTCTAATAGAAGTGAGCCTTTTAGCGATGTAAATTAGGCTGAATTCTCATCTAGCCCCTGCTATATATTTTTATCAATAATCATTCCAGTGTTTGCAGAATGAAATTTTGCTGCTGTTTTGTTTCTAAAAAACATGCCATAATGTATGAATAATGCCAACAATAATAATAATGATGGTGCCCTTCACTAATTACTATAATTTGAGCCATCTGTTATATCTTCTCACGCCAACTCAATGCACAATTATCACTTTTACGATAACCAACCATTTTGATACGCATTCAGCAAAACAGATTCAAATGTGAGCTTATCATTAAACTAACGACGTAATTCAAAAGATGAAAATATATCACCACTATTTACTACTGCTATTATTATCACCACTGCTGCGACTTCTACCATTATCATCATTACTATCATTATCACTTATTATTGTTGTTATTTATTATTATATCATTATATTATTATCACATTATCATATTATATCATTACTTATTATTTATTATTATATTACTATTTATTACTATTACCGTTACTCTTACTAGGTCAATATAAGATCAATCTAAACAACACGAAACTCAATCATGACAGTAATAAGGATTAACAAAAACAACAATCCCACTATCAGATCGCCACCCAGAGTGATAAGACAAACGCGAATCCGCGAGCAACTGTTTTTTGCTGCGAACACCAACAATCAACGAAAGACACTGTATAAAAGCAAGCAAAGAAGCGAACGTCGTTCATTCAGTATGATAAATGTATTCGTTGTGAAGTTAATTTGACGTAATTTATCTTAATATCTCATCATGTTTTATGGACAGAATATCTTTTGTTCATTTCGATTCGTTTGTTCTTTTTGCTTCGTTGCAAACAAAAAATTTAAAAGAATTACATAATTCACTTTGAACTATCATCGTTTCGATGCATATATTTTACTGGATGCGAATTATTCGAATGGCAAGGCAAATAATTCTCTAAAAACTTAACGCATTACGTTCGTTAACTGAATACCAAAGAAAAGAATGATGGTATGTGAAGAGATGACGAAAAATGACAAAAAATTAATCATCATAAAAAATTACTTCACATGAAATACCCTTTCAAACAACTTCTCCAAGCGACACTTAAAATGATACCAACTCAGTTTTTGATCTACTTTCACTTATATTCACAATAAGCATCTAACAAAAGTAAACTTTCTGCTCAGCAGCAAATCCTACTAACCGATATTATTCAATACATACATGAAGTTATACGTATATTTGATCTTTCTACTCTATTTCATTTAATACAAACGATTTAATACAAATCATTATAAAGGACGGACCGCTTTATGTTAAAATCAATAAACAAACTATCCAACACCATTACCCTTTGATAACTATCAACAAATTGACATGAATAATCAATTATTTAAAACCTTTACTATACACATTTTGTCGTTTCGAATTATGTCCTTCTCGATTATAAATCGCTTCTATTGTGAATCGTCAACTGAAGTCGAATTTACTTTCCACTAACAATAAGCTAAATCACAAGTAACCACTTCCACTTCTGTGTTTTATTTATGAATGCATTTACAACAATATATGACAAATGAATTCAACTTCAGTCAACGATATTTTACTGTATTTTTCCATTACTATATTAAAAATAAAGTTCATTTGTTTCTAAGCTTAAAACAGATTCTTATTAACCACATGTTAATAAAAATTCATTTATAAATACAACACAGACATGCGAATGGTTATTTGTGGTTTTGCCTAGTGACACGTAAATTCGACTCAAGTCGTTTCTCCCCGAACCAATTACAACAACCTAAGGTGAGATATACCTGTGCTATGTAGTAGTGATGGGATCCGATGCGAAACCTCGGTCGGTCCGAAGAATCCGACCGAGTTGGCATTTCATCATTCCGACAGTCGGAGTTCCGACAGACTCTCCAAACTGCTCGGTCGGAATCTGACCGTCGCGATTGCGACCAAAATTGCCGGATTTTTCCGACCCACTATCGGTCGGATCCCATCACTACCATATAGTAATGGCACAAAACATTTAAGATTATCGAACCTGAACTGTTATCAAGTAAACTCAATCACTTATCAATATATCCTCTGCTTGTCACGGAACAATCAATAGAAAGCTTTAAATGAGAAATGAGACTTTTGAATAAAAACAACAAATCACTCATTGTCAGTGAAATGTTTTGATGACTATTGAAGACACAGCACTCAATTATGTCTTCCTCAACTCATCCATCTCGAATCCCAACTCTAGCTGCCAGCTTGCCAGCTTGATCATTTCAATTTAACATGAACAAGTTCCAGGTTACAACAACGACAACAACAAAACAACAAGACCACTAACATACTAGCGAAATAACTCGGAAATATGACATTTGGATGCCGCATTCACGATTACGAAGAAACTTTAAGACAATTCTTACAACCTAACACATTTACAATCAACTTTTGCAGTTTGAAATTTTCATTTTAAAAATCTCACTTCAGTGCTTCACGTTCAGCAGAAAAAATAGAGAGAGATGGCTTCGTTGTTTTGTTTCTTAAAAATCAAAATTTCACCAACAAATCAAACCTCTCACTAAGTGTTTCCATTTCACACTGAATCTTTCAATTCTCCTATTTTTTATTGAATCTACTTTGTCGGCGGCATTTTCTTAACAACCCCACACAATCTCGTCAATTTGCAGTAGAACAAATTTATTTGAGAGCACTTTACGAATCTCGTCGTTAACAGTTTAATGGTTACGGTTTATTTGGGAAATTGGAAAGTGGACTAATTTTTAAGATGGATTATTTCGAACTTCGCTAAAATCACGCTCAGTTTATGCTCGTAAACAACATTGCTCGAACTCGAACTCGAGCTCGTCACTTACTAACTCTGCTAATAAAAGTACCCAAAAATTCTTCGCATTTTAACTCAATCAGCTCGACAACTTTATATTGTTTCTTTCAATTTCCGACACAACAAAAACAATCACTGAATGATGAACGATGAACAGCAATGAAACAACCAACAGCCCAAACAAACAGCCCATACGCGTAGCCCACCCAGAATCTGAATTTCGACGAAAAAATCAGCTCAAAATCAAAATCAAAAACGTTAGAGCTGCGATACATCAAAAATCTTCTTCATAATATCAGAATTTTCAATTCTTCAAAATAAGACCAGCTTCTTAAGTGATGACTGATTGTGCAGACATGACCTCAGCTGGAATGTGTTTTCCAACTTCCAAATGTATTCAATCAAATACCTTCAATTTATCAAATATAGCACACAACAACAGATACGATAGATAAGATGAGGCAATGAATGCAGTGAGAAGAGTTTGCGATAATGATCAATTAGCTGCTCTTGATTTCGGCTGTAATCAATTTTCGCCAAATCAAACGCTTCAAAATTTTGTGGTAAATGCTTATTTTCCAAAAAAAAACAACAAGAAAGTGAACTAACTCGACGATGGTCTCACATTCAATTTGCTCGTTTGTTTGTATGCTTACTTTTTTCCGCCTCAGTCTTTCTGCTCAATAGTAATTTGCCACAATGAAATATTGATTTCAGAGCACATAAATTTATAAAACTTTCCATTTTCCAGCCGCAATTTCATTGCTCAGAATATGAGAATTTATTGCCATTTCATTGGTAGGCAAGTTGACGTAAACAAATCCACACTTCGAGCAAAAAATACAAATCTATATACATATATCCACACATTTAGACCACAACTCTTCAAGATTAATGCATCAGATAAAACCGCACAACTTCACTGTCCCACAGAAGAAGGGCATAAAATTGGATTCAATGGGAATAATATTTCTGCTGCATCTGTTGGGTGAACGATGAACTAACTTTAAGAAGTGAAACTTCAAGAAGTGAAGCTCAAAATACTCATTCGGGACTGGACTCACAGGCTTACCATAATTATGCAAATTGAAAGAAAGAACCAGTCATTCTTAAGCTACGCCTCATGCTTCAAAGACGTGACTTTAATATGAGCAGTGTTAAAGCGTGATCCTCGCTGCTAGTGGCACTAATTAATCTATAAATAGTCTAAAAACAGCAATGCTCACTATTATTATTCTCGAAACAAGATCATGCTATCATCTAAACCGTTCAAGCGCACATCACCACAAAACCAATTCCTAATGAACGAACCAATGAAATTTCCTAACAAACAACTACATAAACTACTTCATATATTTACTTCCACCAACACAAATATTCTACAAAACAAGTGAAAATTCAATGATAACAGATAAATCATACAAGACAGAAACGAATAATCACTGTTAAATCACCATTTCCGTACCCCTAATCATAAACTTCAATTCATTCAACAAAATCCACCTTCCACCAACATATATAACATATCCACCAAATCGCAATCACTTCATTTTACTCACACCTATTGCCATCGCTATCCATCGAAAGAAATGAATGTATTTATAAAGCTCGCAGCTCTAAGTATTCAGAAACGATATAATCGTAAACTATAATACTAACAAAACTGCTGAATCACCGAACAAAGAAAATCCATCGAACCAAACACACACTGACTATTCCACGGAATCATTAAGTCGGTGGTGTGAGAACACAAATAATTGCTTATGATACATCATTTATTGTAAAATAGCTGTTCAGATTGCATCAATTCCTTCTCGCAACAACACCAAAAAACATACAAATAAACTCACTCGAATTTTCAGAAACATTAACGTCGATGAGTTATGAGGCGCTTTTTGGGATGTGGCGGCAGCGATAACGATTTGAACGCTGATTACAACAAATACTAATTAGCAAAAAGTTGACAGATGCGTTTCTTAATGTGACGGACGAGATTCGTTGACGCGATCCACTCTGGTGTGTTTAATGGGTTTTGTAAAATTTTAATCTATGACGACGACGAATCAGCACTCAGAAGAAATGTTCTTCTTTTTGAACAAAAACAATCAAGAACACATAATTTTCTACGAAAACTTCCACCCTTTGCTTACTTTTTTTTTGACGAGAATATAGCCAAGTGCATATGCAAGATATGCTACGACGGATGGTGATTTCGCTTTTTCAAATCATTTCAATACGAGCAACAATCGTGAATCGCCTATCAATAGCGAATGCTTCATTTGTCTGGCGAATCAGAAGAAGTGATAAAGGGTAGAAGAAATGATAAAATGTTTGGCAATTAGAGGAAGAAGAGCAAGAAGAAGCAAAAAGAACAGTAACAGTCAAAAGCATTTAACTACAAACATAAAGCTCAACGAACTTCGATGATGAATCAAAATAAGCACAAAAAACGCAAAACAACATTAAGAAATGGAACGAAGTAATGATGCCCAAATTCATATTCAATAAAATAATGAAAGAATGACTCAACCGAACTCGTTAATACTCAAATCTATCAAATCAACCAACTGAATCCACTCAAAATATCAAACATCGACGAAATGATGATAAATACTTGCAACCGTAACCAACCTTGAGGCATCAGATATTGCTGTTGATAAGTTCGCCGTCCCATCGCTGCGGCATTCTTCATATGGATCGGCAGTCCTCTCATATCACTGATCATCGATTCAGAATCCGTCGAAATCACTGAAACTGAACGAACACCCTCAAACGTTGCAAAGCCGATTGTTGTGACTTAAAATTGAAGAAGATCCTAGAGTATCGATATCGATAGAATATTATTTTCAAAAACCATATTAATCAATTTTTTATTCAAAACATACTGCTTTGATCGAATTGCTGTACTGCCTGTCGATATGCGACAGTACCGACCGGATAAAGAGCTGGTGCTGGACCGGGTACCTGAACGATTCAATAACGTTAACTATGAAGATGATAATTTAACAATAACGGTAATAACATAACGAATAATAACAGATAATTGGATAATAGATACAAGCCGGATCATAGCCTGCTGGCTCAAGCTCACAACATTAATGATATTGGTACACCACTCGGTTTCGAGCAGAACTTTCCTCCGCGAACGTGAATAACATAATAAACAATATCGACAACAACTTTAATAAAAATAAACGAACTTAAAAAAACCAAATGAACCATAACGAAATGAATGAATGAACCTACCAAATGATGACGGGCAGCCTTCAACGGAAGACCAGTTGAACCATCCGAATGACTGCTTCCTTCAGACGTCAGCAAAAACAATTCGAATTGACCGTTCGCAGATCTATACAATCGCTCATTCTCATCACGTATTTCCACTTTCACTTCTCTGCAATTTCAATTTCATAACATCCAGCATTATTAGATGGAATTTCAGTTGAGCCAATATCCAGCATATTTAAAAGATATTAACAGCCGAGAAGAAATAAGTCAGGCAGGCCACGTAGCATGAAATGATGACGATAGATGAAATCGCGCAAGTGTTCAGTGGTACCAAAAACAACGGAAAAGACCACTCGGGAAACGAACAATCGGATGAAAGGACAAGAGAGAATAATAATTTGGAAAGATCTGTCAAATGAGAGCAAACGGAAGTACATTGTGCCCGGCAACGATACAGCCTGACCAATCCAGGTGGACCATTAATTATTTTTCACATAATACAATGAATGACATGAATATTGCTGCCAATATATTACAAAATTTGAAAAAAAAAGGAAAAGCTTACTCGAAAACCGCAGAATCAGGTGCAGGTGCCTTGCAAAAGTATTTGAAATTCGAGCGATTCAAAACCATTTTGAAATCGCCTAACGTTATCCTATCGGGTGGCACTTGCACGTCCGTGCAATACGGAGTTTTCTCATCATCGATATGATAGTAGACCTGAAATTGATAAATTTACACACTGACAAACACTTGAAGTTATCGTTTGCAATTAATCATACATGCAATAATACAGTTCAGTTAAAATCAGAATAACACCATTCCAAAATACTACCACTAAAACTACAAAATACCATTGCAGAAACGGAATTTAAATGCAGAATTTTAAGGATTTCTGAATTCAAAACTCTGAATAAAATTCAAAATGTTCAGTTCCAAAACAAAACAGAAATTCAAATCTAAACGAAAGCAAGCACGAAAAAGATTGCGCAAAATTTCTGCCGCGAATTTTGGCTGAAGATTCTAAAAATTCAAAATTTTGAAAAAAATATGAATGAATCTTCGGTTGAAATACAAACCTTCGTGGACATCGGCTGAGGTGTGATGTGCGGTTGTGGTTGGTGTGGCGCAACCGATGGAGTGGTGGATATAGAAGGGTACGGATGACCATCGAGTCGGGTGACTGCCGCCACCGCAGCACTATCGATCTTGCCATGGTCTGAGCTCAAGTTGCTTGTCTCCTTCGGGTCTGGTGACGGCTGTCCACCACTTAGACTTAGTCTGAAATCGGCCATCGATTGCTCAAATTCCCCGAAAAGTCTCATCCAAGTTAAGGGCTCACGTTCCCCACAACTCACAGGTCCTGCACACTTCCGAAAATGAGACAGACATTTTGATAACCCGCCGCCACCTCAGATGTCCGATAAAATGTGTATTTAAGGCTTCATACGATCACTTAAGCTAAAGCTGTTGAAGTTCGCGACTAGTTCCCAATTCTTGCTCAAACTCACCCAATACTCAGAACTGATCTTAAGATTGAAAACCCAAACGGTGATCTTGAACTTCGTCCAAAATTCAAGCCATCACTTAAGTTTCAAATTAACTTTTATAGTTACGTTAATCTCGACATTACCGAAACAACTAAATAATCAGTGCAAAAAAAAGAGACCGTTTCGTTCCATCAATAACTGCATTCGTGGCGGCGTTTGGATCACCCTGTCCAGAAGTGTCCATTCGTAATTCAGGCAGACTAGCACTGCCTTCTCCAATTTTATCACTGGCTGCTTATCTTGATCTTGTTTCCCAGAGCAATTAAATTGCTCTTCGAACGTGGTTGTAACTTCGGATTGCTTGAAGACAAGTTAATTCACTTGTCACAAACGAACACTACTCAGTTCTGACGAATCTGAAAATTATAAAGTTCAAAATATTTCGAATTAGGTAAGGATGCCGTTGCTCAAATCAGTACAATTAGTAACAAACACAATATCGCAATAAAATTAAAACAATACCGATTTACACCAACGATATTATAATCATTATCATTATTATTCATATTCAATAATAATCACAATAACTCTAGCAGCAATACCAATTCTCATGCAGCAATACTCTATCCTTCTCAAATAATATTTCCTCATATAAATGCAAACAATTTGAACTAATCGTAAGCCAAAATCTCATCTCAACTCTCAATTTGATTCTTTGAAACTTATCTTAATAAATATTTACGCGTTGAAATAAACAAAACAAAGCGCTGCACACATTCATAATAAATCTAATGTAAGCAACAAATGAAACTAAAATTAACAAGAGAATTGTAATTCAGCCCAGAACATTGGAGGCAAGATTGCTTGAAACAATTTCAGAGAGTATATATCCGATTTTAAACTCCCTCGGGGAGCACCACATTAATCTGGTGAAGTCAAAAGTTTCAATCAAAACAAACATCATCCATCATATCAAACATTAAATTTCTTCTTCACCCTTTCAACTCATTCAAAACTCTATTTTTATTCGAGCGCAATATTCAATTTTGCTTCGCATTTAAACTTCTCTCAAAATCAGCAAAATCAATCCCTTACGCTTCTAAATGTATTTTCTTGCTATCTAACTTATAAACCATCAAATTTTTGCCCGATTTCATTGCAATTTTACATTAAATTAACGTTTTCCAAATGCTTTTCTACTTGTTTTCAGCTAAAATTATTTTCCATCAAAATTTCCTTCATCTTTCGCCAAACTCTCCCAAACAACTCACTTCAACGCGATCAAATCAATTCAATTATAACTTTTATAAAACCATCGGTAATGTTGTATTTCAGGTTGGTAAAATCACAACGGCATTTCGTTCCTACGAACATTCCTTGCTATGCTCTAACTAATCATAAATAACAAATTCAACTACGAATGAGAACGAAATGCCATTTTCAATTTAAAATACAACCCAAAATACAAAATTACCAAACGACCGAATCAAAAACACGATGATTATATGAAAAATGAAAAAACTGAAAAATTCTCATGAAGTAACTCACCGATGTCTTCGTGAATTTTAGACTTCTTAAATGAATTCAGTCAATTTCTTGTGGATTATTAAGATGCCAACAGCAGCAACACCAACACCAGCAGCAGATTCAATAATGAAAACGCTTTCTTGGTTTGCTCGCCACTCTGTCTCTCCTCAATTCACCAGCTCTATCCAGCACGCTTCTGCCTCGAACTGATTAAGCGCGCGTTCCTCTGAAAACGTTATCGCTATCGTTGTTGCCTTAAAAATAGCATTCAAAAACATCATGTGCAGAGAATGAGAGTGTGCAATTAGACACTATTACTTTACGAGATAGTTGACAAAGAAAAAAATCACCACGATGAGAGTTTACAAATTTGCATTGTTGATCATAATAAAGATGTGTAAGCAGAGAAAAAAGTCACTAAGATATTTAGAATGAACAGATGTACTTTTAGATTGATGAGATACTTTTATGATGATTAGATATATAGCCTGGCTAAGGGTTAGGCTGGGTTAGCAGCAGGGTGGTGTATGTGATGGTCGTCGTAACGATTTGTTTATTATTTATTGGCATTTGATTGAGCCATTCGCATTATAAACAATTACATACATAAATAAACACTCATCGCGCATTTCCTCAATCTAATCTACTCAACCGCAACAATCATAATTTGGAGTTGATTACCCCGATATCCATATCCATCTCCATATAAATTACTAACAAATGCACTTGAAAACCACTGAACGACCGCTTCTGCGATCAGTATTCAAACACGATTCCGAAGACTTGATAAATCATACCAATTGCAGAATTTGAGATAATGAATATCAATATTGTCTTTATATCGATAAATTTTGCAATTGGTATGATTTATCAAAACTTTTCGAATTGTCGTATTTTGATATTCAATTGCAGATTCCGACGAGTTTGATAAATCATAGCAATTGTAGAATTTAAGAGGCAATTGCAGAATATTTCTAGTGCGAGAAGAGAATTGCGGCGAGCCGATTACTCATTGTCAATAGTAAATTAATGTCATAAAAGTTGATAGCAACGAGAAATTACAAAAAGGAATACGGATTCGCGAATGGAATATGGATTCAACAGATACAAAATTCATAATGTTCTATTGTGATATTCATATCGTTTTCGGTGCTTTTAGAAACCGAAATGATAACGTGTAACGCAAACATTTCCTTCTGAAAATTCGATTTGTTTTATTTATTTATTATTGTTTTTCAATAACAACAAACAAGCACAACAATAATATTGACAATATAACAATTTTAACAATAACAATTTTTCATAACAGAATTTAACACAACAGTGACATAACAATTGCAATAGCCTCGTTGTCAGAGATTTCATTCATTCAACATGGATACTTTCATCCGTTCCTGGCCATTTCATCATTTTCAAGCTCTCTCACAAAACTTAGAGGCTTCAGTTGGAGTCGAATACGTCTTCTGATCAGGCATCATCTGATTTAAGGGGCCAATATAGATGTGGATGAAATTTTCAGTGGCAACGATGACAACAACCAATAACACTCGATAAAATTAACAATTTTAACAAATTCATCAAAAAAGTTTCATCTTCCATTTCTTACAATAACATTTTCGAATAATAATCTCTACAGTGATTCAGGGATTAGATCCACTACTCACTTATTTCAAAGTGATTCCTCAACTCATGTTTTTGAGAAAGTTTTTCTCATTCTTTCACAATTCCGATACTCGAGTTTGATTCTCATACTCATATTTTTCATCAATCAACTTCTCTGTCCATAAATTCAACTACAGTTAAACTCAACTTGAAATGAAAGTTATCACAACAGTAATAACAACACAAAGTAGATCATAACAATAACAATAACAGTGACAATAATAACAATAACAATGATAACAACAAAAAACAAAAAACTACAAAACAATCTTATTAAGATTACTATACCCCACCCCAATACACGTCAACATCGCCTTATCCTCAGATCCGAGTCTCTTCTCCTTCTCCGATTCTTCACGTATTTTTCGCCACTCATCAATTTTGAAAGTTATCTCGAAAATTTTCTTCAGATTCCGTAACGATTGAACACTGAAACAATTACCAATGGATTAATCTCAATAACAATCAATCTCACGTGATGATGTCGACAGTAATAATATAATCAATAACTATAATAATAATCAATAAGAATAATAATAACTAACTAATAACAATAAATAATAACAATAATAATAGTAACAAGTAACAATAATAACTATAACAATAACTAATAATAACATAATAATCATATTATAATAATAACTATAATAATAACAGTATAATAATAACGATAATAATAAGTAACTATAATAGTAACTATAGTAATGATAACAGTAATAATAACTGTAATATTAATGATAATAATAGTAATTAAATAATAATAAGTAAAAGTAACGATCAAAACAAAACAAAGCCAACCAATAAGTTGTCAATGGACCAAACAGGTACTTATTAACATCCTTCTCACACAACGTCATGAATGTTACGGCTAATGCTTGCGCTGACCCATCCACACAACCGCCCTTCAATAACATCAATCACTAATCACTACACTGATCATAACAACATTCACCTGGTACTCACAATCAAATAAATATCCAACTAACCAAATAAATCTGATCGAGTAATTGCGACGCCGCTAAATGCCCCACATCTTCTGCCATCAACGGAGTACCAGCTTCATCTTTCGGCTTCGATATCGACTCCCCGTGATATACCACACCTTCTGTCGTTTCGGCCGTTAGAAACAGCCCATAACCAGGCGATCTGAATACGTAAACTTACATCAAAACAAAACTTATCAGACTAAAAAATTTTCTAACGGACTAAAATCCATAGTTGACGAAATGCTTAATGAGTTTAAATTCGATTACGGATTCAACTCAAATTCAGACTTCCTTTTCCTCTCAGAAACAGTACATCTTGGAGTTGATGTTCAGTAATTGAACATTACGCTTATGGATGGATGGAAACTTCTCACATCTTTTAATAATTACCTCAGAACACAACTCCATTTGACATTTCATTAACAAATTTCAACTACCCAGATTTCACGTAAATGATTTAAAATCAAAATATCTTTTAACAACTAACAATCCTCCCGCATCCCCTTTGCGCTGATCAACCGTTATATAAACATCGGCAATGTATCCTCGTAATGTCTGTTTGGCCGATTCAATCATGCGATGTGCCAACGACGGTGAAACTTTCGTTACGTATGCCATTCCACGAATCTTACACACCTTGCCGGGGCTCTCGAACTGAAGCAATCAAGTATAACAATGAAATCGACAGTAACAATAAACAACACAGATGCAAATCTTCTGATAAATAAATAATCATCTGATGAATAAATCCCGCAGCTACCCACCTGTACAGGTCGTAACGTCCTCACGATAGGTGCCGTAAAAACAATACTTCCACCACCATTCGGTTTCAAACCACGATTAACAATCTGTAAGTTCTATTCGTAATATTCATAGTTAAACAGCCTATAAGTTAGATACATAACAATGACAATAATATTCAGGAAATTAAGACTGATTATATTTTTAAACTATGAAATTTCAAGAAGCAACCAAACACAAAAAGCTTCTCCAATACAAAAGGATCTCAACGAATCGATAATTACAATCCCTTCAGATACGATCAGAAATCGTTATTGAATTAAAAACTCTTTAATCATCAACAATTTCACGTATTCACTGAAACACAATCCCTATCATTAGATTTATAATCAATTGTAATCATAATTACCACTAATAATACTAACGATAATAGGTAATAATACTGATAATAAACGCAACAATTCTACCTCAAACATATAACAATAGCAATGATAAGAATAAATGAATAAATAACGAATATTGAATAAATATTCTAATGATGAGAATCAATAACCTTGATATCTAACTGCTCATCATTCAGTACAAATTTCTTGAATACCGGCAACCACGTATTTCGAACAGCATCTACACTCAATTCATCGGGTGCGTTCGTAACACCGGTCAAACGTGCGCTCAAGGGTCGCTTGCAGAACGGCGCTAACATGAGTAATGGTTCCAAGAAATAACTGAAATGTTCAGAAATATTTATAATTGAGAATAACAAAGATTCAAATATCACTTTATGTCAGCATTATACAGAACGAAAACCAGGCGAGATTCCAGAACGAGCGTTATCATTTTTACTTGAAGTATGAAGTAAAATAATTTCAATCAAACACTTCTTTCATATCTTACTTGAGCCATAGAGCACTGAAGTCAGTATCTTTAGACTCAAGTAATACCTGAACAGAAATCATCACCAATCCAATATAAGTTTCTTTCCTGATTTGCTCATGCCTATCTCACCGTACAACATAAAAAATCGAATACAAATAATGTCTGCTTAATAAAATATATCTTCAAATAAGAATCTAACCTCAAGCATCTCTCCGTACCACAGTCCATCGAAACCGATCCACCTTGTATCATACCCGGTACGAAGTGAATTTGTGTACCTTCAATATTTATCACATTTCACTTTAACTTAACAATTTCAATCCGCTAACTCAAGATTACCTAATTCAAATGTTAACAATAAATCAATTCAAGTTCTTGATGAAACTATCATCAAAACAACACAAAATACCCGATTCCATTTCATTTTCACTATTCTCTCAACCTTCCACCATCAATAAAAACTCATATCATGTCATATATATTTTGAAAAAACGTAATATAACATTCCCGCTTCCAGTGCCCAAAATTCCAATGCCTATAATTCTTTTATTGCAAAACGTTCACTCAAATATAACGACTTAAAGAACATTCACTATAACCCACCTGTTTGACTGATCTCGATGCGTGTTCCATTCGTGATTTTTTCGAACATCGATAACAGTTTCGTTTCAAAATCTGCAACTAAAACTTCTCATAATCTCAACTAATATCGCTATCGTCACATATACCATACTTATTGCTACCTCAAAGACGTCAACGACCACTTTAAATACATCATATTCGCACTCCTCAAATACGAACCAAACACCCGAAATCGATATCAAAATCAAACCTTTAATGCCCGGTTCATCGTTCATCGAACGAATTTTTTTGATTGTCACCGGTCGTCCACTCAGAATGGAATACGTCAAATGTTGCCGCATAAAATTACATCCTTCGAATTGTACCTCTTCACAAACCTCCATTTTTCACTCAACTAAAAATTATAGATTTTAAGGGACTATAGAACTATACACTATTTTAAGGGACTATAGACTATAGAATCTATAGATTTGAAGGGTTCATTTTTCGAATCGCTCGTCTCTTCACTGTATTCAACACAATTCCACATTCAACATAACTTTTTACGCAAATATTACGCTTCCAAAAATCCACTTCTTAACGATCTCCACTGAACACATAACGCGAACATGGATTTTCACATATGAACTAAAAAATCTGAACTGAAATTACGGCGATTTTTCAAAAAAAGGTTATATTTGTTGTGATATGACCTATATGATCAAGTATCAATGGGTGATATGAATTGCGATATTCACTGTAATGGATCCGAATGTTTGCTTATTTATTTATTTATTTAATCAGCAAATCCAACTCATTACGAGTTTATGCCTCTCTGTTATTACCAATATCACTAATATCACATTCTTCCTTCCTTGGCATTCTTCTTTCCGCGCAGCTAACAATAATAGCGTTTGGAATCATCTGTCTTCATGAAATCCGAACTTGAATTATTGATTTGGCAAGTACAGAGGTTTTGGGCTACTCTCCCATATGCCCATTTATTTCTAGGGAGAGGGACTCAGAAAGAGCCCGAAAATACATTCCGATTGATCGATTGAACACTTGTCCAACGATCGTTCAGAGTAGTTGTTTGGAACAGCCATCAGTAGTGAATCAGTAATCTTTCGTTATCAGTAATAAACGATTAATGTAACCGAGTAGATGCATAGCAATCGGCATATCAAGCACGCCACAACCAACCAATAACGAGCGCCATAGATAATTTGCATAGTTAAATCCAGCCGAATACCAACAACAATCCGTTAAGCCATCGCAACAATGACGAACATTTTGCCGATCGCACAGAACGATCGACAAAACAACCGCTCACCGTCATCCATAAATTACAGTGGATGACGGTGAGCGGTTGTTTATCCGAATGTTTGATCGGTATGTAAGCAGCAATATAAGAGCGTTCTGGTATTAGGAAATCATTCCGTTGAAGCGGCGCACGAAAAACGCGTAAAGCGCTTCACGATAAATGCGAAACCGGTTAAACACCTGAACTTCCAACTGAACGAAGTACA